>JBAJNP010001615.1:0-58375 GCA_036877545.1 Yasuhikotakia modesta
TATGATTTTGACAATTTATTGTGAGTTATTGCAACTACTTTTGTAGAAAAGACAGTAGAGGAACTACAATGGCATTGTGTAGTTATGATCTGAAATATCCTTGAAACCCTGATAAACAAGAGGAATGTACACTGTTAATATAAAATGACAAATGACAAACTGAGCCATACACTTTAAAAGTAGAAGGGGTATATAGATTTATAGATATAGATTTTTTTTAATCTAACACTAGAACGGCCCACTTGAACCAAACAAAAGTTGTATTGTGTGGTTTTTAAAAAAACTTTTTTAAATAATGAAGTCAGACAGTGTGTGAATATTTTCAGTTTAATAACACATACTAAAGGTAAATTATCAGAGGACTACTTGAGTGTCTAATGTGCTTGATCTATGTAAAGACAATAGTGTGAAAAATCTTTACCCAAACTCATACGACACACTTGTATCAGACATTAATTCATCACTCTTTACACTTTCATGAAAACCACAACTTAAATGACAAAAAAACATAAAATCCTGTAATTTAATCAAATGCCTTTTGGAGTTTGTATTGTTTAGGTTGATGTTTGGTCGTGGTGTTGCACTCTACATGCTCTACTTGGGATTGACATTGTAAAACAGAAGTTCTTAAGTAGAAAAAGCAAAATCTGTACAAATGTTAATCACTCTGTACCAGTAATGACAAACATCCCACAGGAATTCTCACAGGAGTACATTTAAACTCAAAACAGCAGCTTAAAAAAAATCTAGTTAGAAAACCAACCTGAACTCCATTTATAAGTCTGTATGCGTAAAAAAGGGGGTGAAAATGTTTAGCTCTTTATTAGAAACTTTATGGATATTAGAGGGCTCCCCCCACCCCCAACTAAAGGCTAAAATGAGCTCTGCTTATCAGTCCACAACGTATCACAACAAATACAGATGCCAAAATCATAAACAAAAAAAAAGCATAAAATAGATGTTCTTCATGGTTGTTACAAATCTTCATGAACTAAATGATACATCTTAAGAATATTACGTTTTTACTGTGATAGGCACAATTAGATAGATTTCATTAATGATATGACTTATTTGAAAACCACTTCAACTTTAATAACATCTGTAAACCACAACATTGTAATTTGTTTATCTTAAGCCTTACGTCAGAGTTGCAGAAGCATGACAAAACATACTGAAAATGTAACCAACAGCAACATGCAAACCTTTTGGCACCATTTTATTCGTCTTAAATTTTTGAAACAGAACTTAAATCACATTTTGCTGAGGATTTCAGTGCACTTACAAAGAAACATGCATGCGTAATATTTAACTGTGACAAGAACTTTGACTCATTCTATGCATTTTATTTCAGACTAATCCTGATTTTCACACATTAAGAAAATAAAAAACGTGCCTGTATTGGCTCAAAACAAAGAGAAAAGGCAATTCAAGTGTCTATTGTAATTTCACTCTGTTAATAGAAACTCCCAAAATTACATCATGCCAACTAACCTAACACAAAATTACAAAGTTTGTCCTTAATTTCAGCAAAATGTGACGAAAACATCCTCTAAAAGGTTTAGACCTAACAAGTGAGAAAGAGAGAGGGAAACCCACCCACACCTGAACACACAAAAGTGATTCTATAAACTTAATGGCTGCTTTGAGTAAATTCAAAAAAGGAGTACAATTTGAAGCGCTAGGAAGACTGCTTTAAAAACAATAAAAATTGATAAAGAAAAACAAATTAAACAATGAAAATTAAAAGCTTCTGCAAAAATCTAGTGGTTACGTTTGTACATTCTAGAAAAATAGACTCTTTGTTCAGAACAATTTTCATGAAACTTTTTACACGTTAGCAGTCTTTCTAACGCTCCCTATTGGCAGCACACAAAGGAACAAACAAAATAAGCAATCAACAGCGTCAAAAGTTAACAAAAAAAGGTCAAGTGTGAAATTTCAAGCGTCAGAGAAGCGAAGAGGACAACGGACTGGACGATGAACTTTTGACGTCACATCGACATGCTAGGCAAACGATGACAAACGGGCACGAAGATCTAGAATAAAACAAAAACGAATAACAAACCTAGGTTAAAGCACAACGGAAAAAGGAGAGGGATGACAAAGAAAATCATGAATGATTATTTTTGCATGGGGAGGGACTTTTAAAAGGTGCACATCATCTAAACACAAAACATTAAATGCAACACAGGAAACAATGAAGTGGGAAGAGAAGGGAGAGGAAAAGCACCATGCCAAGGGGAAATAACAATAAACACCAACAAGAGACACACAGCCTAATACAGCTAGAACAACTCAATACTGATGTCACACACAAACATTCAAACGAAAATTTAACACTTGCCGTTTAAATTGTTACAATTCTCACCATCACATTTTGAATTTTAGACCAAGGGAAAGAACAAGAAACAGGGAAGAAATTGTGCTTCAATATTTCAACTTTGAATGAAAGTCATTTTATTTTGTGCTTCAACTTGAATTGTGTGGGACTGTGGAATAATGCATATTTGGAGCTGCTCATTCTGGTTATTAGTCACAAACACCTGCCATGGATACAATTTCAATACATTTAACTATGAAGAACAAGACCTGTATAAACATATGATGGAACAGTGATCAACACAGTATAATAAGAATGTATACAGTCATTTAAGACTCCATGTGTTTGGCACATTAGTGGAACTACTCTGCAATTGTGAGCCATTTTAGACCGCACAAATCAGCAGACCTTTACACAAACGCCAGTCATTCTGCTCTGGATCAAACGTAACAAACTGTGGGAAGATTCTGCCTAACAAACGAAAATCCCTGCCTATTACAAATTCACAATCTTTGGATTTGTTTAAATTGATGAATGGTGCACTCTGACAAATTCAAAGGTTTCTTCCACCTAATTTCTTTAATGCAAGCAGAACATGTCTTTGAACAGAGGCACAGATCAGAGATTCTCTGGACTAAAAACATTTTAAGAGTGGCTCAACACCTGGGTTCAGTCTAGAGCTTCAAACATATGAAACAAACTAAAACTCACACAGACTGGCCTATCTGTGCAAGATTTTACTCAAACATTTCCTCACCTGGATTAAGAGCCATGTCAATTTTTGTTAACTGATTTAAAAAAGATAACACGAATTGGCTTATTGACAACAGATGTGCAGAAAATAAAAAGCACCAACAGCAAAACCAGCATGTTGAACAGTGACAACAATAGTGAGGTAAATTTGAAAGATTATTATCTAATTTCACAAATGGAGGTAAAATCAAATCTTTTTTGGAAAGAAATTAAATGTATATCACTTATGATAATGCAAAGTGTAAGATTTACTTTGAATTTCAGTTGTGTACCATCTCAAAATGGAGTAATAACTTTAGACTGAACCATGGATTTGCTTTAGACTGGCTAAACCTGGACATTTCTTTAAACAATTTGGACTAAACAGACAAATTACATGTAGTGAACCATGCCACACATCAGTTGTTTATACAGTCTGTGAATATATTCACAAAACTTCACATTTGGATTCTACAAAAACACTGTTGAATGTTTCGAGTGATTTTTTTAACTGTTTTAATTCAGAGAAATTATTTAGGCAATATTATAAAACCTCTATAAAAATAGAAAAGGTAATATACACTGTCTGGATCCCCCACATCCATAAAAACATCTTCACCATACAACCCTGCAAGACTAGGTTTGACATTGAAATCTGATTATGTAGTTAGTTGAATACTGCCAACAACTAATTTGAGCTGCACGCAGCAACTAAAAACATACACTGTATTATAAGTGTGACGGCATTGAGATTGCAGGAGAAAAACTCCTTCCACAAAAATTAAGACATTTTTATTCAAGTTACTCTGGCAATTAAGTGGAAATGAATTAATTATTAGTAAACCTTTCTGTTCTTGGCTACATCTTTTTAAAATGCATCAATCACTTCATTTCCAAGATGCAAATATTGCTAAAAGCCTCAACACCTTTTGTATTGAGGTGAGGAGAATATATCAAATGACCAACAAAATAAAAAGGCTTTTCTCAGGACACACAAGTAGATTGTGTGTCTTTAGGAAACTCTATGCAAATGCCTTTAAAACCAAATGGGTTTACATGCGATTTATCAATTGACAAGAAATGCATTTCCAAAACATAAAAATCAAAAAGTTTTGATTATGTTTTAGGCTAGTAAAAAGGTTTCAGTGAAGCACTCCATCACTTATTTTATCAATATAAGACAGAAATTTTCATGTACCAGGTGAGTTAAGAGTAGAATGACGGGCAAGAGTGAACAGAAGTTTTGGTCTGACAGAAGGGTGACAATGTCCTGAGAGTAAGTGTAGCATCTCCAGCAAACTACCAATACTGACCAATAAACCAATATTCTCCAGATCAACATATGATATAATACACTGTAGTGCTTGACTATATAGACCGTGAAATATGAATGTGAATTAATCCAACAAACAAAATAAGTATCAGTACTGTTGCTATCTGAGCCCTCCAGCACAACACAAAGAGGTTTTGAAGCAAGTTACAACACAACCATGACACAGACACAGATACATTAAAAATAAATAAATAAATTAGTGAAATAAATAAAAAAATTAAATAAAAAGGCATCCATGAAAACTGAGTCTAGTGGAGAGCAGCCTGATGATCCAGACGCTCAAACATTATTCAGGTGACTGATTATCTTTTGCACTGATGCAGCAAACCTCCTTTATTCTCAGAAAAGGCAGCTTCAGAGGAGGCGTCAGCTTTACACAGTCCCAATGTACTACAAGAGTCTAGTGTAAACACAGAAGAACATCTACAGGGGTCTGCGCGTGGTGATCAACAGTCTAAGGGACCGAAAGCAGTCACAAAGGCTGGCTTTCATTGTGCAACATCCTTTAACGCAAGACTTATACACAGCAAACTTGTAATATGGCACCAGAAAAAAACAACAACGACAACTTGAAGGAAACTTTAAAGAAAAACTAAAGAAACAGAACAATCATATTTAAATGTAGAAAATAGAACTCGAAACAATGTTAACAATTTGCATGTTGTCTGTTTTTTCTTAAGGTTAAGAGAGAAAATATACAGGAAAGGCCAGAAATAGAAGCATTAGGAGGGGAGGGGTTAATGGTGGAAGGGAGGGGTCATTCTAACTCTCCAACATCACACTCCACTTACCAGAAAAACATTTTCAAACCAAGTCCATTTGAGAGAAAAATCACTCAGTATGGCTTGCTGTCATTTTTGGATCGTTTAAGTTGCACCTTCAGCCGTTTCATTCCGATCTGAAAACCGTTCATGGACTGAATGGCCGCCTGGGATGAAACTGGATTGTCATAACTTACAAAGCCTGCAATAAAACAGCAACATACTACAGTTACATCCATGCAACCTATAAACTATAGGCTAGTTTCTGATCCCAGAACTGGGACAGCATACAATGTTTTTAATTTAAAATCAATGCCGGTGCAGGATGACTTACCAAAACACTTGCTAAGGTTGGTCTGCTTGTCAATGAAGACCTTGGCTGAGATAACATTGCCAAAAGGCATGAACATCTGCAACAGATCCTGATCACCAAACTCTTGTGGCAGGTGGTAGATGAACAAATTTGCTCCTTCTGGGCCTTTTATAAAGAGAAACAGAGATTGTGAGAGATGAAGATGACTCAGCTCAACATGCATTCTCCTTGTCTAGGCTTTTAAATGAGCTTTTAAATTAGGTAAAAGAAAGAAAAACACAGTTATGATACAATTAGGATTAAGAAATGTGATGCTTGTATTTGTTAAAGCACTCTCATGAAAGTTTGTGCGATGTATATAAGTACTATATAGGTAATTTCTCCATAAAGACCTCAATACTGCAAATGCATTACTTCACTGTTTTCACAAACTAAGGAATGAGTCAGTTATTCTTTATAGTAACAGAGCATGCAACAGATATTATAGGTGGAGATGTATTCAACTTGTGTATTTGCAGAAAGCAGCTAGTTTGAAAGTAAACTTCTTTAAAACAAAAATAATTTAGAAAAAAAAGCACATTGTGGAAAGGGATAATATGTGGCATGATATCTTACCCGCATTCTGATTGTGACTTGCTGTTGCAGCATATTTAAAACAAGAATGAATCTTCAGAAGGTGATATAACAAGTCATGTGTACACACACTGAAAGGCATCATGGGCCAACATGGGCCCCTGCAAACTTACCTCACTACAGTTTTCTATTGTACATGCTGATTGTGTTTCAACCCATAAAAGCACATTTATATACCGGACCTCCAGCACTCACCTTCCTTCTGACTGCCAGCTGCACTAACGTTCTGCTGGGACAGTAAACTCTGATTGTAGAGGCTGGGCAGAGCAGCAGCTGCATACTGCTGGATCCCAGAATAGGCTGCCTGAGTCAAAGCCTCCATAGTACTGCCAGAGCCATTCGATAGACCCCCACTGCCCAGACCACCATTCAGAGCAGCCATACCTGCACACAGAGAAACACAGCTCAGCATTCAGACACACAGACACGAGGGGAGGGTACAGAAACCTTCAGACACAGAGAAACAGCATTCAAAGACAACAAAAACAGGGGAAAAATAAACCCATATTTCAATAATAAAACAGAGACAAGAAATGTTTCTCAGCAAGCTCGTCTGACCTAATACAAAAAGGTTTGTTGTCTTACTTGCTAGTGAGCTCATGTTGAGCCCTGCTCCAGCGCTTGCAGCGAAAGACTGAAGAGCACCTAAAGATGCCATGGGGTTCACAGAGGAGCTCGTACTGGAGGTGGGAGAGGAACCTGCTGTGGAGGAGCAGAGAAGACCAGAACCAGTTCTGACACAGTACAAAACATTTCCATGATTCACATTCCACATTCCTTCATCAAACACACAGCCAGTACAAACAGTTTAGAGAAGGAACAGAAGAAGACAATGAGACTAGTGAATGGTTTTAGCATGCAACAACCCATGTGTCACAAAACAGTGCAACTAATGCAAATACTAAGAGCTACAGTAAGTGGACTGGTGTCCTGAAACCTTATGAATCCAGCTTTATTAACCTTATGAATCCAGAAATAATCCAGCTATCACTTTATACAGATGAGACCTATAAGAAGCAAATGTTATGGACAGGAGAGATTAAAAAAGCGGGACAAACCCTTGTAGGCGTCCCAGGCAGATTGAGGGGGCTGTCCAGAAGGCGTACCTGAGCTGGTGAGGACGCTGAGAGGGGAGCTGGAGGTGGTCAGGGCGCTGCTACCTGTGGGCGTCGGCTGCGTAGCACTCGCTGCTGCTGCCAATGCAGCAAGATTCTGCATGGCATTCAGACCTACCATCCACAGATGCGCACGTTATATTTAAATGCAACATTACCATATATAATTCTACAGCATCCTTTAGAAGAAAATACACATATAGAACGCTTCACATACCATTTCGACCATTTATAAATCTAACTGCCAGTAGCAAGTAATTGTTTTAACGCCTTGGCATGTATTTCATTTTTAATTGCCTAAGTAATAATCAATTCTTCTTGGTGTTGAATGGAGCTGTGAGTCAGATTCTCACCTGACATTGGATGGAGATTATTGAGTGCATTTCCAGAGGATGCAGACTGTTGTAGAAGCTGCAAATAAAGCTAGACATTACACCAAAACAGAGAACAGAGAGAGTCAGGACTGCATCCAGGACTGTGACTTAAGGAGAAAGGGGAGAGGGAAAAAGAAAGAGGCAGGGATGGGAAGAAGAATATGAAGAGGGGAGGAAATGGAATGAGAGGAAAGCAAAAGAAAGATAAGGAAAAAGAGGGGCGACAAAAACAAGGCAACAAGGCATAATTAAAGTCATGCAGGAGCACACATGAAAACAGAAACACTTCATTTACACAGTGAGGTGTAAATATTCAAGGGATACAGTAATTATGAGGGAATAAGAAACAAAAGGGAGAAAGATAAAGATAGAAGAGGTTTTCACAGCACACCCATGGAAGCAGCACTAACACGTTCAAACAGGGCTTCAGATCTATGTTGGCATGTTTGAGTAAAAATAAGCCAAAAACAGGCACACAAATTTTTGTAAAATTTCCAATCAAAGACAACCAAACAATTATGAAAGGGTCAAATTAGAGGCAGTTAAATAATAGCAAAACATAGACCTATAGCCCATGTGCTCAAACACAGCAAAAACCAAAACACAGCAAAATTTCTAAGGCTGAACTATTCATGCTCTCATTAAATCTAACCCTAAATTTAAAGGGTTTCACAGATAATCATTTTGGATTGAATAAAGTAAATTAAAAGTATATTCTGCCTGGAGCACAGAGTATCTTATATCTCACTAACAAGAATTTTGTATGCAATTAAAAAAACAGTCCAGTCTTTATTAGGGGTTTATGGTTCCTCAAAATGCAATCTGTACATGCAGCGTTTTGAATAACAAAACCCAATTTCATGCATCCTGTTGCTTCTGTAGTTAATGCATATATTGTGCACTTACTGCAAGGTACTGAGGGCCCAGTGAGTTCAATCCTGTGAGGTTTCCCCACATGGAGGCAGCGTTGAGCTGTTGCATCTGTTGCTGCAGCTGTTGAGCAATGCGTTTCTGTTCTTTATCCTTTTGCGTGTCTGCAAACTTTACCACAATGGGAGAAGAGCAGCCCTGTGGGAAACAAGCACCAAATCACAATGCAGTTCCCAAACATTGTATTTAAAGTCTCATAGTTGAAATAGCCTGTGGATGTCTGTAAATAGTAATGTCTGTTACAACAGAAACATTTAAGCAGTTTATTATTAATAAAATAGTTTTTTCATGTATTCTGTGTAATTGTATTTTTATGCTTCTGTATAGAGAATATAAAAACAATGCAACTCGGTCAGGAGTATTGATGCTTTCTCAAACACTGCACAGAAGATGAAGGGCAGAACTGGTGACTGAGTGTTTACCTCCATGGTCTGTGATTGGTGCATGGATTTGATGGCAGACTGGGCCATCTGTCTGGCAGTGAAAGTGACGAAGGCACAGCCTGTAAACACAGTTGAAAATTATGAAAGTAGAACACAAAAACTAAAGCAGTTGGTGACCTTTTATTTATAACACGCAAACTATAGAAAACTACACATGTTGTGTTGTGGAAATGATCATGCAGAAGCTGAACTTCATCAGAAGGTTCTGATCAGGTGTTTTTGAAAACAGGTTTGAGTCACTGCCCATCATTTAAATAGTTTCCATGGCGATGGGCTGAGAGTTCATTGCAGTTACTTCTTGAAAAAATGCGATGTACATTATGTTCCCTTGGTTACACTTTGGTTGACTTCAACAGCAATTCCCTACACCACAGGTAACAGACACCTATAAATTGGGAAAATATAGGAACGAGACTAACAATCCCAATTGAAAGATTAAAGCAGCACAGAGCATATGTTCTCAGTTTGTTAAATACAATTACATTTATATAACCTTTGATATCCTGTTGGGAGGAGTCGGGTATGAATAAAGACATTTTAATTTGGCCTGAAAGGAGACAACTGGGCCCTGTTTATCTCAAATTGATTCTCCGATGGGTTGTATTATTAATGCAGACCTTCAGTTCTTCAAAATGACACGCATCACAGTAAGCTGTGATTGTTTAAGGTGCTCTCTGTTTATGTGTGCTTTGTGACGCTCTAAGGGAAAACCTCACATATTTATAGTTAGTAACTTTTTTTTTCAAACCAAACAGCAGTGGATTTGGGACATGTTTTATGCAACAGTCTGGAAACTGAACTTATAACGTTGGCGTTGCTAACACAACACTATAACAGCATCCAAGCAGTAAAGATACAGAGTACATTTGCTCCAAATGCTGCTTTTTTAAACTACTGCCTCTACTACCAATTAGAAATGACAACTGCATGGAGTAAGTGATATTTGCTGTTGTCTTACCACGGCTCAGTCCATCAGGGCCTCTGAGTATGCGGCACTCCTCAATCTGACCATAAGGGGAAAACATAAGCCTGATGTCGTTCTCGTTGCATTTCTTTGAAATCATTCCAATAAACAGCTTTCTGTCTTCTATAGCTGAAACACAGTAGAAGCACATTATTACACAGTACCAAGCATCTGTTCAACAGTCACTCTGGAAACATCCTCCAGCAATCTATGAATGACTGCGACAAACGCACTCACCATTGTTTTTCTCACTGTCTGCCGGCTTCATCTGAATGGGATGATGCATCTGCAGAGACAACTCACACGTGACTTACAATCACAGACAAGCCTCAGAACCCAAGAGAAATAAACTGTTTTAAAGGGTTTGTAACAGTTCTCTTGGGCGTGATGAAGGACCTTCTATGTAGGCTAATATGCATGCAGATCTGATGCAGTTTTGAGAGCAATAAACAGAACAGCAGCTCATATAATTACACATACAAGAATTAATGGTCTATTGAAACACATAAAAATAGATGTTCTTCTCACCCCTGGAAGAATCTTCATGTTGTGAAGGGCATTTTGTGCTTCTAACGCAGATTTACGGGTGTAATACGTGATAAAACAGCAACCTGCAAACCATGACCAAAGAAAGACTATAAACACAACATGGCTACTATCCCCTGGAACCAAGTGACAACTGGTCTTATGGACCATCAGGTACCTTTACTCTGTGGGGGGTTCTGACTTCTGTCTCGAAGAATGTTGATTTCATACACTGCACCATAGGGTTCGAACAGCTCGCGCAGCTGATCCTCTGACCACGATCGGGGGATTTGACCCACAAACATCTTTATAGCATCAATGTCGGGCTGGTCTGGGTGGTCCAGAGACCCATTCATCTTCTTGGTTCTACAGAAAAGACAAAAGAAAAGAAAGGTTTGTGTGTCTCAGAACAGGCTGTGTGTCCTGTGAAGGATGCCACAAAACCATACCCACAAGTCTGGACATTAACCTTTGAGTAAATCACTCTCGTGCAGTTTTTTTATGGTTTTAATGGAGATAAAATTAAATTTTTTTATGGAGAGAGAGAGACAAGAGAAAACAATGAGTAATGTCATTGGAGAAGCCTGAAGCACTGCTTCATCACTCTCTTTAGCAGCTGAAGATCATTGGAGTGACAGACCACTTTAAGATTTAAACACAGAATTGTGCAGCTGACAAAGAGCAGCATTAGCCAGCAGCTAAAAGCCAGATTAATGGCATGTATCGATCTGAGGACTGCAGAGCTAATAAAACCTTCCATTTTGTCAATTTTCCAGCAACAAGAACTTGTTCAAACAACCAGATAACACAGATTTTCCACAAGATCCACTCAGGATTAGATGAGCACAGGGTTCATTAATCAACACAACTGTTCAACACAATGAATGATTTCGGTTTAATTTTTTGGGCTTTAGTTTTAGTTAGTTAGTGGAGTTTTAGTAGTTAGTGGGTTTAGTTTACTATAAACCGAGTAGGTTCTAAAATGTTTTGCACCAAGAAAACTGAAACTGACTCAAAGCTGTTTAAAAGATTGCACTGAATAAAAACTGAGAAAGCAATACACAATCAGGAAAGAGATAAATAAGATGTTTGGTGTCTCCATCCCAAAGCCATTCGCATAAAGATTCATTTTCAGTGGCTTTCAACCTAAAGATTTGCAACAATGAATTAATCTCATCTCTTCTCTTCTAATGGTGGTTTAGACACAACAAATAAGCAGAATATAAGCAATTAAATAAAGCAGTATAGCACAGCAAAAGTTAACAACAGCCCAACATAGTCAGCAGTTTCTGGCCTTACCCTGTGTTATAAAACTTTTCCCTTAGTGGTTATAAAACATGTCTATGATGATCATAAACAAGCAACACTTTCTGGATGTTTTCACTAACAAAAATTGCTTCGTTTCATTGCTTCATTGCTATGTCTTCCATCTTCCAGCATTTTTACTCCAATAAAGTATCAAAGATTAAACTTACACATAATGCAACTGATAACATATCCCATTTAAAGTGTAAAAGAATGACCAAACAAGACTGCCCAGCATCTGCAAAATCTGAGACAGGTCTGTTATTTACCACAAAGAACAAATATTTCAAGTTTATGATTGCTGACGTGATATAATTCATTAAGATGACATCTAACAGGCCTAACAAAGACTTCATTTGTCTATTGCTGTCTATATAACTTATATTTAAATACTGGCCTAAACTGACTTGACAGTTGTTCTACACACACTCTAAGTTTACGTCCATAAATCACATTTAAGCACACCAAGCATCTTTTCTTTCAGGTAGCAAGATTAGACCCCAGGTACACGAGGACTAAAATGGTGAACTACTCCATTCATACTTATGTGAACAGAAAGGTGAAGGTTTATTAATCTCACTCATGTCACATGCATTTCTCTTTCAATTTGTCTTCAGAAACAAAGTTTTAAAATGGGTGGAAGAACATGCATCATGCATGGAAATTACATGACTTGCATTTTACGCTAAGGTTTAAGACTTTAACGGTTTTAGAATTAAAACATAATACTTTACATCCAATAATGAAAAGACACATTATTACAATTCAGCTGAAATGAGCTGCCCACACTGAAGTCCTCTAATGAGGGTTTCCTTTCAGCTCCTTCAGCGGTTTAAAAATCAACACAGAATTAACGTCAGATTCAGTCTATACTCACACTGGGCTGGAATTCAAACTGCAATGGTCCACCATCATCTCAGGCAGAAAATCAAGCTTAAAAGAAGCCATTTTCTTCAATAAAATATCCAGCCTCAAATGAATGTCAACAAAAATCCAACAAGAAAACAAAGTCCTCCTCACACATAAACAGCCACAGCTACTATACCTCCAGTTAAACACCTCAAGATTCAGCTAAGAAGAGACATGGGAACAGCTAGCAGAAAAAGGTAACAGATTAGACACAAAACTCAAAGTCAACACAGAAGAGAGACACAACGATGAGGTTTGGCACTGGGCTGGATGACAAACACAGGCCGTGGCTCTGGACACTGGGCTGGGACTGAGAATTAGGACAGGCCCAACAGGCCACTACAAGCTGCACCCCAACATCCACAAAGGAAAGTGCTGATGATATGGGACTTTTTGTGAGGTTTTCTCTTAGCAAAGCAGAACAGAGTGCAGAGTCAGATAAATATAATGTCAGATTGATGCTGATAAGCTTGACTGATTGGCAGGAATGAATGGGGACAGGCAGCACTCTGGTAATCCCTGAACTGAAGCTCCCGTCCAGGACACAATTGAGTTCCGGCAGTGAGCCACGGATGGTGGACAATTCCAACTTACAGGGGCAGTGGAAGGGAGGGGAAAGTGGCAGTTTGAGGTCATGAAACAAGGGTCATGTTATAAGCTTGTGGCTAGCAGCTACAAGCGACAAACAAAATAAGCCATAGATGCAAGATAAGCATCAAACATTACTAAAAGTTGTAAGCTCTAGATTTAAAGACAGAACAGATATTTCTACAATTTTTATCCCACATACATGTGGCATTAAAACATATTTGACAGATTTTTCCAGATTAAGTAAAGCCTCCTTTTCCCTTTAAAGTTAATGTTGGTGGGGCATCCTCCCACCCCTGGGGTAAAAAGAGGTGAAGTGTATGAGTTCTTACCCGCCCAGGGCAGGTACCTCCACAGCAGGAAGGGAAAGCTCGCATTGAGGTTGCCCATGCTGCGCTGTGGTCAGGTAGAGGGCTTCAGCGTCGATGCTATCCATCCAGTGCCTTTGTCAAACACTACAAAAACACACCAAACATTACAGACACACATATCAGACAAACACATACAGGAAAACACATACTAGAAAGAACAAGAGACGGCTTTTGACAAAATAGACAGCATATGCAACATGCATGCAGACAAACAACCAACCAACAGTAGTAGAGCATTTAGAAAGAAAGAGACCACACTCATTGGATGATGTATACACAGAAATTACCAATGCTCACTACAGTCTGTAACATTAGTGAAAACCAGGTCATTTGATTTGAGGAAGGGTGTTTATAGCAATGTTTTGCTTCATACCTTAAGCTAGCTTGTGGTTTAAAGTTTAATTTCTTCTACAGTAATGCCACATGACAGTTTCAGGATAACAGTTTTTCAGGATAAAAGTCTTTGATATCCACAAAAGCTTTATTTATCAAAATACAAACAAACACATTTATGGGTCAGGTAGAGAATAGAGGTATTGTAAAAAGGAGCAAACTAAGCTCTGAGGGTCTGACAGACAGACTGAAGTGTACTGAGCAACTGTAAAAATGTATCAATTCTTTGTATAGAAGCAGAAAACCTGCACATCCTGAAAGAGATCTCCTTGTATAGTGAAGTCTTGGTAGCCAGATGACACCTGTATGTCAATAATTTATCTTTCCTTTGGGAAGCTCAGTGTCATGCATCCGTGAGGAGTGGCTTCTGACCCCAAAAGAACAGTGAGAATGTTCCAAAAAGATCACAGGCCATGCCATGTTTAAATAGCTGCTGAGTGACTGTGTGGCTTATTCATGGCTCATCTATGTAAGGCAGTGTTATAGGCCTTAGGGTGATGGGTGGGGGTAGAGCATATGGTCAGCACAGTTCATCTAACAACAAACTCACTCATGTCTCTTCAACACTAGCACAGACAGACAGCACAGTGTACAAATGAAGTTTCAATGCAGCATCTGGAACAACCCAGCAGCTGAAATTACATCTCACAGATGAGGAAATCTCGCAGTATCAGAAGAGAATTTCAAACTTTCCATCAATCAATTTCAATGCCAATTGTGTGGCAACCTCCATCCATTTTCTCCCTACATGACTACAAAAACCTTTTTTTACTACCAGAAATGAACTCTGATCAGACTAGCATCTTGTTTCAGCCTTTCAGAATGCCAGGGGTCATAAACTCGCAATCTACTCGGTCAGCTCACTCACTGTCCAAAACAGGTTACTTCACAGCAGGACTTATCAGCTGCTATCATTATAGTGAAACTAGAACAGTGCAAGAAACAGTACCTTAATGATTCTGTTAGTTTTATTTCGCTTTGCTGCTTTAAGTGTATGCCTGTGTTGTGGCATTCAAGGACACAGTAGCATTTCAAAATGCAAAGAGCATTTCTCCCAAGATCCAGACCGGCTTACAAAAATCAATCAGGAATTAGGTCTGTCATTAATGCAGAAACTCTCTATTAATTATGTGGCCCTGACAGCCACACATACACTGGAAGACTACAACACAAACCTCATTTCACCAATACTAATGATTACGTAACACGAGAAAGCAGCGGAGTCTCAAAAACAACTAAATAAAACTTCAAGAAATCTGTGAGGCCTAGAGCATCTTGATTTGAACACACCGCTAAAGCAGTTTTAAACATAAAACAATCAAATTTAAGGCAAGTTATTTAGCTAAATGCCAGAGCAAATAATTACTAAATTGTGTTTTTGGATTCGAAATTAAGTTCTTAAGGCTTTATTTCAAAGGATTAAAGAACTTTTTCATTACATAGCCTCTTGAAGTATCGGCCCATAAGGCAGAACTGTGCACTTCATAGTTACTTCCTATTGTATACGTTTTTAGAAGCCATTACAGTTCATTCAGCTTTCAGCAGAATCAACCACTCAATGGCCAAACCAGAGAGAGCGCTCACTGCAGCCACCAGCAGTCCTTTCTATATAAACAAACGTCTTGCACTAAGCCAACTTGGACAGGAAGTCAGGTCATTTTGAGGATTCAAGACACACAACTGTAATGCGTGTTGTAACATTTTGCAAAGGCCAATTTAACAGTGACAGAGGAAAAACAAACAGCAAGTGCCTTTGTATTTTCATACAATGAAAACAGAAATAGATGAAATAGATGTAAATAGATGCAGGTTAAATGAAGTTATTCTATAATGTTGCCATGCTCTGCGGTTGCCGATGCTGCCTCTAGAACTTCAAACTGCATTTTGCCACTTATTTTTAGGACCCAAGATATACATTTTTCCCCTTTTACAGTCATATTCATTTCACTTAAAAACCCAACATAATGTGCATAAACCACTTATAGTCCTTATCTGTAGGGCAAAAGAAATTGTTGCACAAATACAACAACAATACTATTAGTTTAAGGTGTTTAAAACAACAAATCATTATTAGCAAACTTAGAAGCACTTATTAGCCACATCAGCAGGAGCATGAGCAGGAATGTTTCTGACAGGTGCTGTGGTCACTCCCTCCTGAAGAGTGTTCTTATGATCAACAGCTGTCATACTGCAACAACTGTCAGACATATACTTACTACAGCAAAATCTGATAGAAGTCAAAGTTAAAGAGCTATTATACTTACTTGCACACACAGTATGTTAGGTACACAATAAATAAGTTACAAAAAAATCTACAAATATGTTTGTCCTCTCATGAGTCTCTTAACGGTGAAGCCATGGATGATTGATAGGTTCTTTAAAGAGCCTGCACTCTGACACAAATCCCTTCCCCTTGTAATAGAGACTTAAACCCCATGATGTTGAGCTGAGTGCTCATGAGCTCATGCCTACAACTGCCCCTCTAGACCCTCCAGCCAAATACTCCTCTGAAAACAGTCTGTATTTATGCAAATACACACATATTTGATAGATATAAACACATTGCCAGCCTGTAGCTGCAGATAATGGTGTTGCCATGCAGGAAAAATCCAACCATAGAATAACAGTCCAGCATAGCAGCATTAGCGTACAAATGTGTGCAAACAAATAACCAATGAAAACTTCAACTGAGATATAAACACCATAGAACAGTTTATTTCAGGCGATTTTTTATTGCCGTATTAGAACATATTGATGCATATGATGGCGAAGACTATAATCAAAGACTCTGTATGCTAGGCAAGCAACCACAAAAGCAAAGAACTTCCAAATAGCCAGAAACTAAAATTCAAGAATCTGTAAATTCATTTATTTAATTGAAAAGGCAAAATATATTTTACATTAGAAATGCATTAAAATTTCAGCCAGTAAAAAGTGTAACCTTTGGTTTTAGGCGAAAAGAGAAAACAGACTGAAAATCTAGGCCATAAATTTAAAAAAACATCTACACTATTTGAACAGATGAAATAGCAGAAGCTGAAATATAGTTGGATTTAAGTAAATATTGCATTGCACAAGTTTCTAAACAGCTGTCATTTTTTTAAACAATTTTTTAAAATTTCTTTTAATTAGAATTTTGCATGCGTCACTAGTTCTTAAAAGATATACACTCATCTGTGACCTTACAAACAAGATTGTTGCAAATCAGTTGAGTTCAGTCCTGAATGATATGTATACCCACCTTTCCCCTTCTATATATGACACTGTGATGTTTTACAAAAGTTTATTGTTACACATCTAAACACAAAAGTCAAAAGTACTTACCCTCTCTGTGGCCTTGTTTTCTGAAATGTTTCTCCCGTTAACCTGTAGAAAGAAGTCATAATATTAGACATTTTATTGAAGATCTGTTTTTGATCCCCAGTACTCGTGGATTTAATTCAACCCTTTACCTCCATTCATGGCTATGTTGTGTAAGACACAGAAGCTAAATTACTGTCTTTATGTGTCATTTGAAGTGGGCCCATTAGAGCTGGGTTTCACGTTGACAACCAAGGTTTGAAGACTGATAGATCTTGCAAGACAGTCTATGCCGCACATGCTGCCGAAGTTAGATAAGGACTTATGCAATGCAGCCTAATGTAATGCAAATCTATGTATTGCCATACTAGATACATTAAGCTGTTTTATAACAGATATTACAATTTTATAACAGATAGTATTACAACACTTTCACCCCATTGCCAAATTACAATACATAATATAAAACTTGTAATGCATATATTTTTATATAACGAATTTTTATATAGTTAATTACTGGAGAAAACATTCTCCAGATACAAATATATGGCTATCTGACACAGGTAAAGGTTTAACTTTCAAGTAACAATGTAACTATTACTTCTGAACTGCTTCTTGAGTTCTTATCAAACGAAAGCGCTTCACGTGACAGAACTGAACAGCGGCAGCCTTTTGCTTAACAGGCCTCTGTGCTCAAAGCAGTAGGCCAGAGGCTTACAAACATCTAAAACATTTGTCTTGCAAGACAGATCATGTGGAAACCAGCAACTCTATTGACGATTCAAAATACATTCGGTGGTTAACATGGGCGTGTTTGAGGAAAACAACCTAAACATTTATCAGGATGCCAGTTTCCATTTACACCAAATCATTGGCACGTTACTTCTCGCTACACTAACTTTCGCTGAATAAATCGATACCTTCTTTCAGTCGATATGCGATTAAGCCACACAGCTTGTTTGTTACATGCATAAGGAGATTTTTACAATTAAGAAGCCTGGGGCAGGATGACAGGCCCACTGTTCTGGTAACTTAACGCTGCTTCTGTCGTAGCATCTACACCGCTTATGAACATTATCACATTTGCTCAATTCGTGTAAATTATCACGGGAGTGACCAAGCGTCTTGCTTTAATTTCCAGTGTTATTAGGACACAGGCAATGTAAAGACCACATGTGCAATACGGGGAACGACCTGTCTGAGTTCTTCTCATTACCTGCATCCCATTGCGTGCTTTGCATCATTTTACAAACCCAATGGTGCAAAGCCGGGACAGCTCGTTAGCATGGCGAAGTTAAATAAGTTAGGCTCATGACGCCACTGGGCATGCAGCACGATCAGATGGTATATGTAATCGAAATAACCGTAAATCTGTACCCTGTGGGCGCGCGGTGGTCGATCTGCTCTTACATAATGACGCATGTTAGCGCGTGCTAAAAGACCGTAAACAACCACCAGTTAGCTCACGCAGCTCTAGCCACGATTAATCAACACTTACCCTCGGTGCCCCCTTTGTCAAACGGTGGGAATTAAGTAGGTATGGTATGCTGACACAGGGGAATTGTTGTGTAGTGGGATTATGAATTTGTAGTTTTCTCTTATTACGTCTTCCCACGACAACCTACTTTCTGGATTGAAGAGGGATGGTGCAAAATGGCTGTCTTTCCTGCACGCACCATCAAATGTATTAATAGGGGAGTTGGGTGGAGTCTCTAACAAAATTTTATAGGCAAACGTGTACTTTGGAGGTAAAGTTCTGATGAATGCATATAAAACACTATATATATATTTGCTTTAAGATAAATTTTCCTTTAAATACTTATTGAAAAACTTTGAAAAGCAATTTTAGCCATAATTTCCCCCTCCTGAATAAGAGACATAAGCGTTTCTCTCACGTGGTCTGAAGTAAAAAGCGCAAGAAGGTCTGTGTGGGGTCTGGAGATAGTATAAAGTGTAATGGACAGACCTGTTAAATAAAAAATTAAATACAAATAAAAAAAATGCTGTATAAAAAATAAATATTTTAAAGGAATTAATGTTTAACACTACATATTTGAAAACATGACTATAGGACTGCAACATTTTAGGAAAAATGTTTATTTGTGTAATATATTCAGCTGCATAACCTTTCCGTATCTCGATATGCTGTTTTAATTACGCTTTAGTTTTGTTCTTGTAATTACGTTGCTGTTTAACAAGTTAAATGTTCTTGTTAAAACCCGGTCGTTGATTTTACTGTCTGGGTCAAAGTTTCAGTGTTTTACGTGTTTGATTATAGAATCTACATACATTTCACCGTGTTAAATAAACAAATGACCTGATTAAATCAAACACATTTATTGTCTGTGTTTAGTTGCCGTGTTTGTTTGTTCAATATCATCTGATTAAGAGCTCAAGATACGTGGGCACAATAAATAAGCAATATTGATCGCCTGAAGTACATCGACGCTGCTACGCACTCCCGAAACACAAGGGGCAACATCGAGCTGTTCCACCATTTGAGAGCTGTGGAAGAAAAAACTTGAGCTGTAGTTATGTAGGAGTAGCGAGTATAAACACATGACGCGATTGACCATTAAACGAGAACAGAAAAAATCCATGTTACGTTGTTTGTGTAGTTCGTTATATGAGGAAAAATGTCGGGTGTCCCAGCGCGGATTTTATTTTATCCTACCCTGGCTTATAATGTTGTCATGGAAAAGATCTCCTCGAGACAATGGTTTAATCGTGTAGATCAGACTGTCATACTCGGTGCCCTTCCGTTTAAGTCAATGACGGAGGAGGTAAGATTAACACTCGCCTCTACATTATACATTTTACAGAAATGAAACTAATGCCTCCTGTCAGGTCATAAACATACATACAGTTTGCTGAATTACAGATGAACCGTGCTTTCCAAACTGTGAACCATGTGTTTGTTTCTGTTTAGTTGGTCCAGAAAGAGAAAGTACGGGGAGTGATTACTATGAATGAAGAATACGAAACTAAATATTTTTGCAATTCTGCTGAGGTTAGTCTCTCTGTCAGACCTTTCACACGTTCTTAAGCACTGTACTCCCAATCAAGTCTGTTTCTAACTGGTTTCTTTGTATTGGTTATGTAAAAGGAGTGGGGAGCTGTAGGCGTGGAACAAATCAGACTCAGCACAGTGGACCTGGTAGGTGTCCCCAGCCTAGAGTACATCCACAGGGGTGTGGAATTTGCCTTAAAACATCGGGAGCAGGGCACCAGTGTCTATATCCACTGCAAGGCTGGGCGCTCACGCAGTGCAACTATTGCTGCTGCTTATCTCATCAGGGTGGGTATGAATCACCAAACATCTCAAATAATAACAAACTCAGCATATAGACATCACTTACAAAAGCTGTGGCAAGTTGCCAAAGAGGAAAAGGTTTTCTTTGTGTCGCACCTTTATGTAGTGGTGAATAAGATGTTTAAGTGTCTCTATTGTTTCAAAGTTGTGTTGGGGGGTTTTTAGAGAGGAAACATTTAGGAAACAGCCAAACAGTGCTTTACATAAAGCCCACATATATATAGAATACAAGGTGCTTTTGTACCCAAGTGTCACTTCTCATTTTTTAAAATCGAAACATTTTCCCTTGTGAATTAAATAAATATGGTTTAAAAAATGCAAAATATTATTAAATACACATTATCTGCAAATGTTATGAAACACATATAACAGGGCAACTGTGGCCCAATGGTTAGAGTCATGCGTGTAACCCAAAGGTCACAGGTTTGACTCCTGTTGGCAGGAAACGATTGTGGTGCCCTTAAAGCAGCATAATCTGCATTTTAGGTAAAACCTCTGTTTTCCTTTTTCAGATACATGGTTGTACTCCAGAGGAGGCCTATAAGACACTGGCCTCAATCAGGCCTCATGTGCTGATCCACTCAGGACAGCTGGATATGCTGCGCCAGTACCACAAGCAAGTGTTTGAGTCCAGCTAGAGGATACATAGATTACAAATGCTGACAAATTTGTATGAATTTGTGTGAAACACCTGTAATATGTTAACATGTCTCCTGTAGATCCTGAATAAGTCCAAAGTCATGTCAGAGTGTGTTTCTTTATACAGACCTGTATGTAAATGCAAACACATTATATATTTAGTCAGCATTTTGTGAGATGAATGTATGACTTGGTTTAAGTTGATATTGTTACTTTGTGTCAACAGCTGTGAATTAAACAGTTTTTGTTATCACCTTGTTATGTTTTAGATATTTTAGAGTACATTGCTAAGGTTTTTTTTATTTTATTAGGGTTTTATTTAGAGATCTTGACTAGTGTCTTTGCATTATAACCTGTTAAAACCAACCACACAAAACATTGTGACACGTCTTTTGATAGCTTCTTTTTTATTTTATTTTGGTATATTTTTATTGTAAATAATGCAGGTAAAACTATTGTCTTGCCAGCTAATGTAAGGCTCATTAAACAGCTTTGGGTCAATCTATTACCAGGGTCTGATTAAATTAATTCTCTGCAGTATCATTGTCCTTTTTTTAAAAAGTCAATGCTTTTAGATCCATAACAGTTAGTGGTTGTAAAATTGGTTCACGTGCTGATTTATTTAACCGTTTTATACATTGTAAATATTATAGAAAACAGCGACACATGGTGGTTCAACTGGTCAAACATGTTTTAAAAGACAGAATTGGGTCATCTGAAGATGGCAGCAGTGTGCTGTTAAACGCGTTGGGTGACTTTCACGTCAGTTAGTCCAGAGAGGAAGGACGCAGTGTGGGGGAGTAAAGATGGCGGCCTCCTTGGTTAGATTCGTCCGCAGCGGTTTAGGCAGAAGTCTAAACGGTAAGACATAAATACAGTCGTATACCTCGATATAAATTGTTTACTCTAATAATCATGTTGTGCAGAATTATCCAGGACCTGTAACTTGAATCTCTGTTTTAAGGCCTTTGCTTTGCCGATGACCTTTCCTTTAGCTGGCTGGCAGCACAAATGCACTGATGTACGCGTACACTAGTCTCGTTCAATTAATTTATCTATTAATTCGCCAGATAAAAGCATCATTTTTTGAGTTGCTCAGCAAATAGCAGAAATGTTACGATCTTTGTTTGAATTCAGTCAAAGAGTTTATTTAAATCGCTCCACGTAACCTGTCAGAAATTACACCTTTTTGTGTCTCTTACATAGTTGCTAGACAGAGCGCGGCTTTTGGTCAAACAAGGACCACATCAACAACAACAACAACAACCGAGAGCAGACGTAAGTATAATGGGGGGAATTTTAAGTTTACATAAGGTTATGTGTTTTACGTATTTAAATGTTTTGTCTTTACATCAGCCACTGTAATGCCCAAGGATCCGGTCACCCACAGTCAGCTTTCAGAGTTTGGAGAATACATTGCAGAGATACTTCCCAAATATGTTCAGCAGGTTCAGGTAAAGTCAACCTACAATTTTGCTTTTTCAGAACCCTACAATTTAATGTTATGTAAATGTTGGTACAAGACTGACAGAGTGTAAATGTACATATGGCGGTATTCAGATTTTTTAGAGTATGCCATGGCTAAGAGTGTTATATAGTATACTATATATATATATATATATATAGTATATGTTGTACTACATTGACAATTGCACCACATAGAAAATTGTGCAAATTTTAACTCATTCAAAATGGTTTATGCACAATTTTTAATTGTAGGTGACCTGCTATAATGAGCTGGAGGTGATGATACACCCAGAAGGTGTTGTCCCTGTTCTCACTTTCTTGAGGGATCACACAAACGCTCAGTTCCGCAACATGATTGACCTAACAGCTGTGGATATCCCTACCAGACAGAATCGCTTTGAGGTGAGCACCCTCAAGAACACTTTTATTGGTGCTTAGAGAGTTTAATTGAAAATCTGGCATGTTTTTATTAGTTCCTTTAAGAATCCATTTTTGAATTTTTGTACTGAAGTAATTGCTTATGGAATACAAGTAATGAAAAACCATTATGATACAAAGAAGAGTGGTTTTATGTGTGAGCCAAACTAAACTAGTAGTTTAGAATGCTAGCACCATAATCTATTTTCAATAGAGTTATTTGTAATTACTCCTGCAGCTATACTGTTTTTGAGTTTGTTATATTTCATGACATTATTTAGGGGTTTTCTGCAAAGAATATTGTATAGTTTTGCAAACATACACAAACTGTACATAAGTCAGTGTTGTTACCATAGAAAACAATAATCCAGGTCCTTTTGTATTCCTTTTTTGTTGTAACAAAAGATTAACAGCAATCATGATTCTCATTTTTCCTTTTTTAGATTGTGTATAATCTTCTCTCTCTGCGCTATAACTCCCGTATCCGTGTGAAGACCTACACTGATGAACTGACTCCTGTTGACTCATCTGTCTCTGTGCACCAGGCAGCTAACTGGTATGAGAGAGAGGTATGTGGAATTAACTGGTTGCCCATAAAAGAAATGTGACCTCTGCATTTAGCCATCATTTGTAAGGAGTGCAATTTGTGAACACACCCGGAGCAGTGGGCAGCTATCACTGCAGCAGCCGGGGAGCAATTGGGGCTTAGGTGCCTTGTTCAAGAGCATGTCAACTGCTATCTGCCGTTGCTGGAATTGAACCAGCAACCTACTAATTACAAGCCCCACTTCTAAATCTGTAGACAACAACCGCCCCACAACTTGTTGTTTCATGAATTTTTTGACTATTGTACATTTAGACAAAAATAGGCCAATTTGTTCTCAGATTTGATGTGCCACAAGGCGAATGCAGAAAACATGCTTGTTTGCTGCTCTCCCATTCCTAAATTTAGGGTGCAAAATTACCTCCCACTACCAGTCAGAAATAGATAGTTAGTGCAGTGATGGTTGATTTTGCTCCTGTGCCAGCCACTGTGTGAAATTAGCCATTTATTGGCAGGTGGGCAAAAAGTAAATCCCATTGCTCACTTTATTCACCATCAAGCATACAGAACAGACGGAAAGTTCTTTTCCCGGTGGAACTTCTGTGCTACTTACCACCTGCTGTGATGCTCTTTTAAAATCTTGTAGACTGTGGATGGGGAAGTTTGTGGGTTGTCAGTGGTCCATGAGTTCGTAGAACAGCTCCCATATCTCCTTCAGCTCCTTTCTCAGCACTTAAGGCTGAATTATAAGTAAAGCACTGAAATGATCAAAATGCATATTCCACATATTGCTGCCAGACGCATCAAGGTCTCACCAGTTCTGTTGCAGAATTTAGATGATGTGTTGGAGAATAACAGCTGTAGGGACTGTAGCGAGTGAAGAGGCTATACAGATATGGTGGTGAGGTTGTAAGGTTGAAACAGCTGTTAATAATGTGTTTAATTCAATACAAGATTCACTCATTCTGAATCATTCCAATACAGGTTTGGGACATGTTTGGAGTTTTCTTCTCAAACCACCCAGACCTGAGACGCATTCTCACAGATTATGGATTTGAGGGTCATCCATTCAGAAAAGACTTCCCTTTGTCTGGATACGTAGAGGTAAATATACAGAATAGTATTATAAATATTCTAAAAAATGTATTGGTTAACTAAAAATTTATATTTTGTTGTCATTTGACGCATTCAATTTATACCTTAAATTTTATGCCTTGAATAAAGATGTAGGTAGTAACTTGCAGGTTGCAGCTGTATTGTGTACTTGTTATGGGGTTTAGAGTAGGGTTTGGTTTAGAGTTAATTGCATGCAAGTATAATGTAAACTGTTATTATTATAGTACTGAATTTTTAATTTCTTTTACAGTAAACTCTGTGTCTACTTAGTGATTGATACATGTTTCTCTTAGGAAAATGTTTTTGTATTTTGTGTTTAAAGAACAATTATGAAAATTTAGCAAAGTTTAGAATTTTTTTTCTCCTGTTCTCTCAGCTACGTTATGATGATGAAGTGAAGCGTGTTGTGGCTGAACCTGTTGAGCTTGCACAGGAGTTCCGTAAGTTTGACTTGAACAGCCCATGGGAAGTGTTTCCTGCATACAGGGAGTCCAAAGACGCACCCAAGCTGGAGTCAGGAGACAAACCAGCCAAGTAATTAAACCAGAAGAGCTCCAATCACACCATCAGTTTAATTCTCAGTACGTATTTATGTAAATAAAAAGACTGTACTACATCCTAATAATAAAAGGCTTCAACAAGAAGTTTCTGACTCGGCATCTAATTTTGTCAAGGCATCTAATTTATGCAAATAAGGTAATCTTACATTTATGTTTTTCTCTTTGGTATCTTATAAAAATATTTGATAAGAATATATTCCTGACACACACACTAAGTTCAGTGGTATAGTACATTATGGTATAGTCATTTATTACCATGCACATATTTTGATGTAAATGGTTCTTTTAACAGTAATTTTAATGGACATTTTGTTGAGCATATGCATGTGTACTTCCAAACAAGTAAAGCTTTTTCCTTTGTTTCCTATTACACTACTTACAATACATTTACCTCAGTCACGAGTCACCTCAGAAACATATATAACTATAGTCATATAGACATATTGAGTTTGTCAAAATATTTAAATTAAAATATTAATTTTCAGGAATGTCACTGCACATAGCAAAACTTGTAAAAGAGTCTCTTCCATAATTAAGTGCTTCTTTTCTATTTACCAATCTCATTACAAATTGTGGCAAGTTAGTTACTCTGTAAGAGCTTTTAAATTACTTCTTGATAGAGGCAAGATGTGAGTATAGACTGCCTGTTGCTAGTGTGCTTTTGCGTTCCCTGTTGAGTCGTGCTCTGCTTCTATCGTTCTTCATGTTTTTCAGAATGTATGAAAACTGCATGTTTAAAATGAAACATCTGGCTGTTGTTCAGTGCAAGTGTGTTCTGCTTCTACCAAGTTAAAGGGACAACTGGTGTTGTGCTACTGTAATTTTAGTTCATGCCACGTGATTTTTACTTGCATTCAAGTCTTGTCCCTGACTGAGTCATTCTGGAATACTAAGCATCTTTTCCTAAGCCATTTCTTCAAAGTTGTTTTTTGTTTTGGCTGCGAGCTTTGGCTCATTATACAGCTAGAAACCATATCTTTGCCCTAGAATACAAATCTCTCAGTAACTGAAGCAGGTTCTTCTTAATCATTAGCTCCACAGACTGTGTATCTTACCTGTGAAGCCATTAAGTTTTTCACTTTCTCATGCTGAGTCTTGCTTTGCTTCCATGTCTTGTATGTTTCACTTTGTCCTCATCAGACCAAATGTTTTGCAGGATGATGCGTAACTGAGGGGACTAAGAGCACACAGTACTATACATTTCGGTGTAAGACACAGAAGACAAAAGGAAATGTTGACATTCAGTTTTTATTTGGTTTACTTCTGATGTCTGGATCCTTTCACAGTAAGAATTCAGTGTATGCTGATCCACTTTTACAGTACTTAACAAAGAAGCTCATACTGCATAAATATTGAAACACTAATCCAGCACTCTTTTCACACAGTTTATTTACCGGAGTAAACCCATACAGAAAAGTACATAAGACCAGGCACAGAATTAGTAATGCAAACATACACTCATAGAAATGGATAGAAAACAGAGAAGTATTTACATTTGGGAATTGTGCACTTCATACATACTGTATGCTTTTTCAAATCAATAAATCATTATGACCATGTACAGGTAACAGCATACAATCAGATAAATTATATAAACCGATCAATTTCTTTGATAGACTTTCTTTCCAAAATATAAATATTTCAATTTACAATAAGTTTAACTATATTTCATAATCATTAGCTTTAATTGGTGTTGAAGTATTTGGTAGTGAATTAAATTATTGTTCCTTTAGAAGCTGTCCTTGTGTGGTCAGAAATTTCCAGCCGTATGTAGTTAATTTACTGACGCAATCCTCAGTTTAAATGTGTAGTGCTATTACAAAACTAGACCAATTTGACTATTTGTTTAAGTGCAAATTACACTCTTTTAGTGCCATGAATTCTGATCTTACAATGAAAAATTATGGATGGAATAAACACTCATGCAAGTCTTTCGTGCAAAATCTTCAAAGACAACACAAAACTTTTATTTGAAATACGCATGCAGTGAGTGTTTTTGATTTGAGAGAGTATGAAACACAATTTTGTGTTGGACCCGTGTCCAATTGAATGTGACTGAAGGTACAGTATGTTGCCTTTGAGGAGTTTAGTGCTGTATCTAACTTTTTGGAATAGAATCCAAAGAACCATGACCTCTGGTTTCTCTGGTGTGAATAACTTACACTCTTTCCACACAAACACTGATGAGCACACACAGTCAGCCAAGCCTAATGGCCCACATATTAGACTGGTCTACAGTGTCTTATCTTGTTTCTGCTGCTGAGGGGGGCTTCGGTGGAGCTCAGGATACACCAGGAAGCCAGTAAATGTGATATACTTGGCATGATTACTGTAAGCACCAAACCCATCTTTCTGGTGGCTATAGAGCCAGACAGTGTCTCCATACTGCAGTGATAACATCAGGCTCTGGCTCTGCAGGGCTTTCTCAGTGTCACTGTCATCATAGATCATGGTCTGAACTTCTAAATGGTTTTTCATCAGCTTCACTGACAGGGTCTTATGGGGCAACTTGCCAGCATTAAAGGAGAAGTAATAGGCTCCTGGCACTCTACATTTGAAAATACCAGCGCTTGTGTTGAAGTTGTTTCCGATGTTTACAAATTCTGTGTCAAAAGTGATGGGCCAGTGCTCAGGATATCCTTGATCCACTCCCACAATGCTCTGAGTGCGGCCCACTGAGAACGCAGACCTTTGGTCATCATCTTCTTCCTCTCCATCCTCCTCTTTTATCTCTTCGTGTCTTCTCTCCTCTTCCATACTCATACTTGTGTCTTTAGTGATTGTGTTTTCATGCTCAGCCAGTATGTGATCATTGGTTTTGGGTGGCTGATTTTCACTCTTGTGCTCTCTGTGTTTGGGCTCTTGATAGCCATATACATCAGGGTAGATCAGGTAACCATTGAAGGTGGTGTAGTGACCGGTGTTGCTATAGATTGCGTAGCGTGGGTCCCCATGGAGACGAAGCCAGACAGTGTCTCCAAAATCCAGCTGCAGCATGGCACTCTGGCTCTGCACTTTCCGTTCTTCTCCAGCATTCTCATCATACACAATTGCCTGAACCTCATTGCGGTTCTTCATTAGCATGACCGACAGGTCTCGACGTGGAAACTTCCCCACTGTGAATGAAAAATAGTACGCGCCCGGAATCCTGCAGCGGAATAAGCCGGCCTTTGGATCAAAATCACCTCCTATGTTGACATACACCTTGTCAAAGGTGACAACCATCTTCGGCCCTCCCTCCATGCTACTGGTACGTGCCACAGAGAATGCAGAACGCAGCGCTACAGTATCAGACATGCGGGAAAATGCCCATGCGGTGATCACATGACACAGCATGCACAGTAGCAGCGGCCTGGTACCAGGCAACATTGTAACTGTAGAGGGAAAAAAGACAGACCAGTTAACATGAACAAATAAAATTCATAAACAGGCATTTAGTTATTGTTCTTATTTAAATTGACCGCTTTTAATTAAGCTTGTAAATGATTGCTGCTATTTGTTAGTAAGATATCCACTTGAAGAAAGACCTGAGGTTTTTTCACCTCTTAAACAGTCATTATGCATACAACTGCCAGCAGGAGGTGGGATCAAAACAGAACAGATCATTGCCTTTGGTAGATACACCAGGATGAGAGCGTTATTATCAGACCCTCTCTTTCCCCCTGAGATAATCGTTAATAGGACACACTCTGGATCAGCACATCACAGTACAACACTGGAGGTGACAAAACACAGAGACTGAAATCCTTTAAATCATTCTCTAAGCCCACAGTAAATTTTCAAGCCATATCTAATATCATAACAATAACAGAAACAAGTGAGTATCAAAATGCATTTCTAATTCATATTTATTGAGACCAAGAAAACATTTGCAAAGTCACCTCCAATTCAATAACTCTACCTTTCCATTTATGATTCATAACATGATGGTAAACTGTGAATTTTCAGTGGTTGTTATATTTTTGCGTGTAGACTGCTAATGAGCCTCATTCAGCACCTCAGATAATCAGATTGTGATGCAGCAATTACCAATTTACTGTCACTGTTTCAGCCCTTCAGTCGCAGCTACGTGCCACAAGAGCACAAGCCTGAAGGGAGAGCAGTGCATATGGAATGTCTCCAGCAGCAGGTGATGAGGGACACATGGTGACTGTTGCCTGCTGCAGCAGTACAAGCAGTAAAATAATTCATTGTGGTATTTTCTTCACTTATTTGTATAAGTGAGTACACAATAAATGTATGTGCACAGCATCTTGAAGGTCTATAATGAAGCATCACAGCCACTCCCTGTTTAACTAGACCCACCATCTGTGCTCTATATATTCCACCCCCCACACACATCTCGTTGTATTTCCATCTTGTTTTCTGTATGTTTCACATAGTCTTTGTCAGCCACAAGAAACATTTGAAGATGCCTCCTGGATGAATAGAGATGAAACAATAAAATCAGCCAGAACTGTTTGATTTAAATATGCACAGAGACTCATCATTCCTTTCTGCTGAAACATGAATAAAAATGAGAAGATAATAAAAGAGGTTTTTGCTCTTAATGAGATCTCCTGAGACACCAAAGAACTTGGACTTCTGTTGGAACACCGAGCAAAGCCTACACTAAAAATAGAGTGACCGCTTTCTGTTGGGTTTTGGGCAGCTGAAGAATATTCATGTGAAATTGCTGAGTAAATTAGCACATGTAGATGACTCTGTATTGAGGTGCTCATGTTTAATGTTGGACTTGTGTTTGATTAATGCTGGTGGGTTAAATTAATCTAATAAAATATTGTAATGCTGTCCTCCTGTTGTTTGATCTCTATTTTTAGCTGAGCTTTCATGACCTGAAAATCTCAACACAGGGGAGGGGAACATCAATATTTGTCAATGCCTTTCTCATGTTTTTTACCACATCTTTCTTCTCACTGGTGTTGAACTGCACACTCCTCTGAGAACACACTCAAACATCCTGCAGGTCGGTAAGAGCTTGGCAATAGTTGAGAAAAAAGGTTTGTAAGTATATGTGTTTAATGCTTATTTTTTTTTTGCTTATTTTCGCTTCTAATAATTTTGTGTAATATCTTGGTTACTTTAAAATATAGCCACCTGCAATTAAAAAACAATAATTGCAAATAAAATTACATGGATTGTTTCCTAAACTTTAATATCATTAGCAAACTGCACAGAGCTCTCATTCTGACACTGTGATGTGTTATTTTAATATCTTCCTTACTTGTCAATAAAAATCGACCCCAAAAGACTTTTTTTCCCACAGACTAATACTGGGTGGCCTGTAGCCATTCGCTGACAGAAGTGATACATTATTGACACTCAGTAGGTTTAGCTAGTAATTGCAATGGCTTAAATCCCAAGAAACAATAACATCCAAAAACAGGAACAATTAACTGATAAACACAATTGTAGAAAAACATTTTACCTGTGAAACACCATTTAGATTGCGAGTGGTATAGTGTGTGGCAGGTGTTTAATGAGACTCTGTGGAGTATCAGCACACACTGAAGAGCTCAGAGCCTGTGAACGTGAGCTCCAGGGTCCTGTTATCTCCTCTCTCTTTCTTTTTCTCTTTCCCTAACAGCCCTTGGTACCTTGATACTGCCACTCTCACTGAACCATTCAGCCAGAGCCACACACACAAAATCCAGCAGAGTTTACAGAAGGGGAGGTTGTATTTGCTGCTGAAAAGAAAGGAGAAGGATGTGCCTTCATGAGTCAAAGACAGAGGCAAAACTTTAGGGAGATGAAACAGATGTGTAGAATCATTGAAATATTGAGACTGTGACAGTCTCAACTCTGCAAGCGTAATGAGGGCTTGAACCCGACAGCTGGCATCTACTGAACTCACAGTAGTAAGAGGATCATTCATTCTCTTCATTCCATTAGATTTATTCATGTTTGTAAATTAAACCATTATCAATCTGAATATGTTTCATGCTTCAATTTTTCACTGTATAATTTGCAGCAGTGAAATTAAATACAAGTGGGTTAACAGTGCAGCATTCCTGCTGCCCAGTGTGTATCTTTGTAATCCTTCACTGTGATATGTGTAATGAGGCAGCGTACGTACGGTCTGCTGCCAATAAAAGCACCTCCTCTTCTGCAAATTGATGGCATAAATACGTCATGCACAATCTGTTGCTAAAATACATGTAAAAATACTCTTATGTGTTGTTGTGCATCCCATTACAATAATCAGAAAAAAAAACATTTTCTTTCTTTGATGATGTCACACTGATTTTTACACTGTTTTTGTTGGCGCATGTTGTATTTTTAATGCACCTACAATTAAACTTGCTGTGTTTTCTGAGAGAGTAGAATATCATCTGACTATTTTTTTATTTAGTGATTGTTATATAATAAACCAATTTTGACAGACATTGTGAGTAAAAGTGCATGTACTTCAGTGTTTGGATAAGACTGAGAAATAAAAATTGTACAACAGCCATCTTCTGCTTTACCTGCATGCTAAGATCCAAAATAAGAAAATTAGCTTTAATCTGGAAGCCAGATAGTCAGTCCATACAATTTTAATGAGCCTATCTGTATCTGAATTTTTTATTTTTGCTGAACAGCAGGTTTTTCCACACACACACACATACTCTCAGGCTGAATGCTGAATGGGTGTCTTTAGGGAAATCTCCCTTGCAGTGCAGATCCATATCAGATCACTATCAGCAACAAAGAACCCCTGTCTCTTTCCTCCCCTCCCTCACTCACTCTGTCCTAAGGTGATGCAGATATGAGCGTTGAGAGCATATGACCCTGGCTTTGTCAGCATCAACCCCACGTGTGCTGTTTTCAAAGCAATAACCTAAAGGTTTCCCTCTGTTGCAGCTCTGCTCTCCGCTACACTCAACAACAGCAGCGTCAGCATCAGTGAGAACCAGAGAGCACAAAAGAAAGTCAATAAAATTTCTTTATCTCAAAATGACAGTGATACACAATGAAAACTGCAGCATGTAGAGGTTCAAAACTGATAACAGGAGTTTAACCCTTCTAATAATGTTTACCCCAATCAGATAAAAGATTAATACAAAGCAACGGGCTGATGGGAACATCACTGCATCATGAGATAGAGACAGTGAGAGACAGATAAAGAAAGATTAAATGCTGTTGTCCTTACCTGTGTGCTCTAGGCTGTAGGAGACTGTTGTGAAGTTCTCTCAGAGGGCTGAATGGAGAACTGTTTTTACTCTTTTTCTTTCTCTGCCTTTATTTCTCACTCTCTCTTTCTGTTTTCTCTGTGTGTCGGCTCTCAACCTGCTGCTGATGTCTGGTGCAGCACACACCCACACATTCATGCCTGCACACACACGCACACACTCTCTCTTTCTCTCCAATACAGTCATTGGAGGATTTAAGAGCAATCGGGGCGCTGCAAGCTGATTGGGGGGCTCTGGAGCAGACGAACAAATGACCATGCTGGAACGACTATCAATAAGGGGAGTCCAGGGGGTGTTGTCTATTTCTATATGTATTAACATCTGTTTACCAGCAAGCCAACCTGGATGTGATGATGTCTTTTATCTTATTTTTAGATTTGCATATATTTATTTGCACTTAAACAATATGAAAATGCCTGGATTTGTGAATCCTACATATTATTGTCATGCACAGCCATGAGTGTATTTTCTCACAGGACTCAGGTGCAATGACAGACTGTAATATACACAGACTTTAGTTGTACCACAACAATCATGGTAATTTCACACCTCTGCTTATAATAATAGTCATTTCTCGTGATCCCTGAGGAGACACATTTTACACAGAGAAAGACAGATTGATTTGTTAGCTGTTCCACTATTCCAATATTTGCAGTATTACATTTCAGTTTCAACACTGCATCTGTATTTGTATTGAAAATTACACAATTGACCAATTTGTTTTTGCTTTCAATATTTCAATGTGTTTGTGTATATCGCTCTCTTTTGCTCTCTCTCTGTCTCGCTCTCTCTTTCTCTCTCTGTCGGCACCATATGGACTGGTTCTATTTTCCTGTTCCCAGCAGTTCCCCATCCTGCTCATTCTGGCACCAAGCAGATTAATCTGTTTCCACAACATTCATTCATCTCTCTCATTGTTAGTGATGAATGCTTGTAGCTAGTCCCTTGAAGACGAGGATAATAATAGTTAGATATAGGTATATTTTGTAGGGTCTTCTTGAGCAATTGATTTGAAAGGTGTTCATTCACCAGTGAAATTAAATCCTCCCCTATTATAGTGCGAAAGTGTGCTGAAGAAAGAAGGATTTCTTTGACTTTCACACGGGTCATGTGGTATGATGAGCGTTCAGTCTTTCTCCCCCTGTGACTCAGTGCTGCTTGAAATGAGCATATGAGACACACAGGTCAGTCACACCCGTCCTCAAGTTAACTCTCCCATGAAGACTGAGCTCATCTTCACTGAAACGCTATTACGATGAAAGACTCTTCTAAACTTCAGCACCAGCCGCTTTAAAGCTCCTGAGCCATCATGGCTGCTTGGTCTGAGGTTTAATTTGAGCTGTTTAAATGGAACAGGTGTTTTTACACTGATATCAGCCTGTATTTTTGTTTCATAAGCATATACCACTAGATAAGGGGTTTTTAAGATCAGGGGGAAATTATAAAAAAATTAAAATAATAATTTTGAATATATTTTAAGAACAATAACTTTTCTAAAAAAAATTTTTTTTATTAATAATATTATTATTAAGTTTTTATTTAAATAATGATAAAAGGGAGTTAAAAGGTCTTACATTGTTCATTGTTCTTGTGAAGGGCCACCTACTCACCTGTAAATGACCCACTACGTACAGCAAGAGGGTTCTCACTTGAAACAGTAAACTTTGAGATACTATGCATGAATATTTTTTCTGCCTCCTTTTATTTTCAATCAACAGTCACACACTGACATGTGATATACAGATGATATATGATATACACCTGATATATACAGAGACCTCTCTTTTAAAATCCAATCACAGGTAGTGACAGGAGATGCATTACAGATGTAAACAGTTTTATCAGGTTTGTACAGTAATATTTCTCCTGATTGAACATTTGTTTACCAAGTGTAAACAGAGCCACACTTCAAATAAAAAATACACTTGGCAAAGTAAAAAGGGACATACAAAGAAAGTAAAATAGTATTGAAACGGTAAAACACTTCTGCACCTCAACCTTATATTAATGTTGTAGCTTTTTAATACCCATTGAGTCTTCTTAAGCCTGATGCTTTGATGCTCTGCTTTGAGGGTGTTAGTAAGAGGAAGAGCAGTTATTTTTAGATTAGACATTCTCTCTGCACACAAACTCTAACTGCACATTTAGGGCATATTATTTCAGGAACAAAAACAATTTGTTTATCAGTGTTTCAGTGGATGCTTGCTTCCAGATTACAAACCTAGCATAACAGGGGATCACTTTATCTCAGTGCTTTCATTAACTGTCCATAAATAAACAGGTAAAATGAAAATATTGTCAATGTTAACACTAATAAAATATTTAATTATATAATTATGTTCTAGTTCTCACAAGATAGAATTGGGCTACAAAATATTCCTATACATACATTGTTGTAAGTACCTAGAGTATGTATCACCTTTTGTTCATGAGGACTCACAGTGTAATCACAACAACTTGGCATAAACAAACTGTTACTTAACTTATTAGCATTGCTAGCAGCGCTACATGAGCATGACAGCCAAGGAAAGTTAACTGAGCAACAAGAAATCAGTAATACATCCCTTCAATTTCACGGTCAGGCCATGACAAGCTGCTCTGGAACGAGAGGTGCCAAACTTCATGCCTCATGGCAGCAATCCGTGACAAGAAATGAGCTGTGCAATGTGTGTGTGTGTGTGTGTGTGTGTGTGTGAGGAAAGAGAAAGTGACAAAGAAGGAATTTTCCTTGACAGATCTTTTCAGTTACAGGGATTAGATGGAACAAATTTCTTGAGCTTCAGTTATCCTCCATCTTCTTATTTATATCAGAATAACTCTCTCAGAGAGCGAAAGAGGGAGAAAGAAACAGAGATAGCCAATAAGAAAGAGACAGGAAGAATATATATGTCCTCAAGCCATACATCTCCCACCTCTCTTAACTTCTCTCTTTTTTCTCCTTTCCATCATTCTCACCTTCTCATTTTGTCATTTCAAGCAGTGACTGTGGCCTTATTGAGTGTTTGTGTCTCATCTGATGATGTCAGTGAAGCTGTGCAACATTTTATCTGCCTAGCTTGTTTCTTGTGTGTCTCTTGTGTCTTGAGTGTTTTGATAATTATTTTTTATTTATTCATGCCTATTTATAATATTTTCAAAGCTAAAAACTGAAAGAATTGTGAACAAACTGCTGATAGCTAATAGATAGCTGCTGATAGATAGCTAAAGAGAGAGAGAGCGAGAGAGAGAGAGTTGGCTAAAAAGAGAGTGTTATTATGTTGTGTTTAGGGTGAATTCAGTCAAACTACAGAATGCACAACTAGTGTTCAACTATAATCCTCACAGAGCACTGAAGAACCTGTTAAACACCAGAATACAAAAATACCAGATAGCAAAATTAATGTTGTTAAAAAGACAGCACTGACATTGTATAACAAAACACAACGTCATATAATGGAGAATGTTTTTTATGTAGAACAGTCACAAAAACATTCCATACTTTTACTTTGTACACACACTTTTTTATTAAATCAATACATTTACTTTGTAAAGCTATGGTGCTTCTATATCATTTTCCAGATTTCCAGGTTTTCTAATGATCCAATCAATAAAGATCAATTGTAGATGACTTATACTAGCTAAACATACTAAATAAAGTTGGCATAAGAGTTTAACACGATTCAATGTTTTAAAAATGTATACCTTCAAATCTCACAAACAGAACAATTAGAACAAAAACACGCCTCAAAGGCCACAAGATCTTTATTCTGTTGTTATGGGGAGACTTAAAATGTGCTTCAAATATCAAATCAACAGCTTCCTGAGTAATGCAACCCAGGGTGATTTTATTCCAAATGAAATGAATTGAGGAGACTTGGGGGAGCCATAATATTTGTAAACATTTGTTTAGGTCTTTATCTTCTGCTCCCACAATAACCCTCCATCTGCCACAATAAGAGAGATGGAGGGAGAGAGAGAAAGTGCAAAAGATCGGCGAGAGAGGGAAGTAGCTTAGCCAGGCCCCAGGGGAACTTCTCAAACCCATTCACACCTCCTGAGGAGCATGTGTGGGGAGGGTGATAGTTTTGGATGAACTAGAGCAGGCTGTGGTCTAGGAGGAACTGATGAAGGCACTGCAGAGCAGAATTCACAACCATTCAAAATTGCTCTTTTAAAGAGAAAATATTGAACAAGATAGAGACTGTTCGCTATGTGGAAAAACAGTAATTGTCGGGTATGGAAAAGTAAATAGGTCATGAGATATTGTGTGTTATTTATGTTTTGATCCATTTTTGTAATTAATTTGTTGTTTAAAACTTTAAGAACTGCATTAAATTAGAACTACATAACTCATATTTTTAATTGCTTTTTACATGTGTTAAGAAGTAGAATAAATGTGCCATTATTGTAAGATTTACTATGAGTAGTAATAAATAAACTTAGCTAATAACACTTCGTATAGCACACTTTCATTCACACAGTCATTATTAAACCTCACTCCTAATACAAAAGCTTTACATACATTCAGCGTTGCAGCATCATTCAAATGTGACGCCCCATAAGGTCAGTTAGGTTAGGTTACATTAATATATTGCCATTGTGTGATGTGAGATTAGACAAGGAAATCCCACTTAACTTATCAATAATACACCTATGTAAAGACGCAACCATCATCATATCACTAAATGTAACATATATCACTTTAAAGAGCAATTTTATTTCTGTGGCTCTCCTGTACGTGTGCTGTTGCTAAGATACCAGCAGTCTGCCACATAACACCTCATGCATCCCCCGCGTGCATTTGTTTCACACTCTATGCCAGGAGAGATGGAACTGTACCTTCACACAGAAACTCATCTTACAGTCCAATCACACAAAACATTCCATGACATGCAGAGATTTTAAGTCTGTCATGTTTTAAAAATCAAAGCAACCCTAAAAAGCACAGCCATGCTCAAACAAACAACAAAGTGGCATTTCCCACAGCAATATGTAAAATTATGCTTTCTGATGACATTCACAGATATATTTGTCCTTGTTTTAATGTTAATCTGTTTGCTTATTTGGAAAGCAGTTTAGCATTGGGATGCAGACATCTTATTCAGAGGGCCACTGTTGACACTGAAAGTGCCCTTATTATGAATTAAGAATCACTTTTTCAATGTAAATTTCATCCAAAGATTCTAATATTCATAACTTACATTTAAAACAATACATATATAGTACTAATTGTTGTAAAATATGCATTTCAGTTTTGGTGAATCAAATAAAGTATTTCATTTTCTTTTTCATTGAAGCTTTATTGGTGTGTGTTTTTATTATTTCATTAGCACAAGCTTCGGTGTAAGTTTTTCTCTTCTTGTTTCTGTGCTGCAGGTCAATGAATGAAATGTCTTCTCCTAAAAATGAAAACATAATCAATGGTCACTTTAAAATAAAATCATCCATAGAAATGTTTTTATAGCCTTGCAACATAACAGTGATAACAATGACCTTTATAAATCCTATTTGTCAAAATATTCAGATGTAACAAAGTATGCCAAAAATACAAAAAAATAATAAAATAAAAATAGTCCATGAAATTGAATCTATATCTGAGTTTTTTAAAAACTCTTTTTGCAACTTTTATGAAAATGAAAAATGAAACAAACACTATGCTGGGGCAACTGAAATGTAGAGAAAAATTAATGTCACTCACAGCATTTGTAGAGTCTGTTGAGTCTGGTGATGTCATTCTGGCTCATCTGAGTAGCTCCACCTAGCTGAACGTTGTTGTTCGGAATAGGAACCATTGTGGCATAGCCATTCTTGGAGAAAGCATATCTAATGATTTAAATGACAAAGGCACAGTTAGACCTACCATCTGGTTCACCTTTCACACAGTAAAGCTCTGCTTCTCCTAATCCAGTGTGATCTTACCTCTCATACTGCATCACAGATTTGTAGTCATAAGGAGTTCCCTGGTTTAGGGTGTTGATTTTGTTAAAGTTGTGCTTCATGTCTGATGAACAAACATAACATTTACTTTTGATTCCACTCAGGAATTTAACAAGGCTTAAGATCTAATTTTGTAACGTGATTTTAATCTTGTACCATTTTGGATGTTGTCCCACATGATTTTGATGTAACTGTCACGGTCACTGCGGGTTTGCTCATGGTTGAAGCCAAGAGCATGAAGCAGCTCATGCTGGACAGTACTATGGTAAAGGCAGCCATTACGGGCCAGAGATACTGTCTGGGCGTTGCCCTGACGACCAACAAATGAGTAGCATCTGTAAAAACAAACTAAAATATCAGCTATATCCTCTTGTCAGAATGTACTTTTCATTACAAAATGCATTTAAATGTAATTGTTATTTTAATCAGAAGTTTGCTTCTATTCTTATTCTGAGTTTGTTGTTTGTGATGTGTTAACAGTTACATGATACTGATGCAAACGTTCAGTCTGACTTTGAATATAATACTTTATCTTGTCTTGATTGTAATTAGTGATGTTTTTCTGATTGTCAGTTTGTTACGCACCCGCTGCGAGACTCAATGCTGACATAGTCTCTCTCATTGTTGCGACGGACGAAACGAATGCAAGAGCTGGAAGCAAAAGAGTTCAGACCTCGCAGGATGATCTGCTGCTCACTGGAGGCTGAGAGGACAAACAGCAGAGATTGCTGTGAAAATGTTCAAAATCTCTTTTTGGGTTATGAACAGAAACATAAATCAATATGAATGACGTACAGTAGTGGTTGGCGATGACGTAAGGAATGTAAACCTTGCCGTCGGAAGACTTGGGCCAGAGGCAACTGTAGGAAGTGCAGGGATCAGCATTTCTCTCATCCACAGCAATGTCATCATATAGTCTGGGCTCATCAGGTTCAGGAACTGACATAAAAATAAAATCTCTCACTATTTAAATAGATGCATGAACCACTTTTACTTTGAGACAGAAAAATTGCATAAATTGAAAATCTGATGTTATGTTGCTGTTTTATTAATTAGACTGTTAATGCAGAATGATCACAGTTAACAAAACATAACCCTGTTTATCATAAGCTACTTTGCTGTATGAAACTGTATGATGTGATGTGTGTGATGTGGTGTGTACTGTTGTATACTGTTGATTGTGTGATATGTACGTACTGATGTCTTTGTTGGCTCTGTACAACAGTTCAGACACAGATAGCTCAGCAGGCTCCTCCTCAATAACTATTAAAAAACATCAGCCCATTCATTAATCAATCATTAATCAATTAATCAGAGAATAATGAATAAACTGTGTATCTTAGCTAAGTATATTCTAGCTCTATAAGCTCTTTATATTCTAATTTGTTTCATTAGAGCTGCTGGAGTTTTTGACTTACCAGGCTAGATTTGAGGTTTGCCAGAACACAAAACACAGACATGAAAAACAAAATATTGAAACTCATCTCAGACATTACATTTAGTATTATCATAGAAGCAAATGCAAAAATACTGTACTTTATTTAATACTGTATTTGCAAGCTACTGATATAATGTCATACCTTCCCTTCAACAGAGAAAACCAGCAGCAGGGCCAACAGGCCAAAAGTCACTTTAGTCAACATGGTAACAACAGACCTGCAGACAAAACCACAGCACAGCAGTTTAGTTTTATGCCACAAACTGAAGATTTTTTAGGATGACTACACACACATTTTAAGCATAGTAAATGAAATTATGTTAAACAGTGTTCAGAATTAATAATCTGACAGTTTGGAATAAAAACAACTAAAATACAAATATTTCAATAGTTTTTCAACATACACTCTGGCGTATTAATTCAAAATTCTCACCAAGTAGTTAGTAAAACATTTTAAGAACATAATTAAGTTAAAACATGTTTGAGTAACATTAGTAGTTAAGAATAACATTATGTTTGAGTTATTATAACAAGCAATGTTATCATTATCAAAACATCTAAAAACAAAGCAGTTCTCCTACCTTAGGTTTCCAGTGCAACACTACAGCCACAGGAGCATTTTATACCCTGATGTGATTCTGTATTCATATAACCTTTACATATATGGGCAATAGGATGTGCTGACATAAACTAGAAATGTTATCTATGAAACAAGCAGTTAAACATATAGGTATGCTACGAAGTTGGGTTTTTATCATGTTGAGATTGAAATAACCCTGTGTGAATGTAAACAGATGTGAAATTCCCCCGTTACATAAGTTCAGAACACATGGGACACACAATCCTTACAGAATGATCAGATATTATACAACAGATCTCCAATCCAATGTTTTATAATCACTCTTGAAACAAAGTGTCTGAGCAAATGTTACATTTATTCATTTGGTAGATTTAAAGTGAATTCAATACCTTTTTTTCGAGATGCATCAGTACTTGCATCTCCAGGTATCGAACCCACAGCCTTTGTGCTGCTAACGCTGTGCTCTACCAGTTAAGCTACAAGAAGCTTTTTTATTAATTATAAAAGTCTATTATTAATTTTCAGATTCAGGCTTATGTAGAATTTTGATTAAAGCAACTGACACGTTTTGATATTCACGTTCATTGAAACTTTATTGTTGTTATTTTGCATAAATGATAGACTGATGTAGGTTAAGCACAGCAGTCAGCACCATCCATGAGATTTCAGATCTTCTGTGAACTTTTGGTGCTTTTCTTGGTTGCATGTCTATGTCATTGTGATGTTCCTACAGAATAAATAAAACATTAAGTGATTTCTGAATCATGGGTATCATGGGTCCTTGGTAGCGTGAAATAAATAATGAAATATTTACATCAAGGTCTTTGTGAAATATTTCTTCACACATTTGCATTACACACATATTTCTTCACTTGTACTTGCGCTTTCATTATACATTATTATGTTCTCATATCCCCCTCATTATTGTTCTGTGTGCTGTGTTTTGCTAGCCTTATTAACTCATGTTTGGTCTTTTTAAATACAAAGCTTGAACAATTATCCCATCAAATCAGTGATCACTGATCAGTCTCAGTTGGTTATATACTATATATACTATGCTAAAGGTCTTCTGTTTTTTCTTGTATATGATTACGAGGGAGCCTTTGGTTTTTGCTTGCTTTTGGCTTATACGTTATTTTGGCTCTTGGAATGTGCAGTTGCTTTATAAACCTGTTTGAAGAAAATAAAAATAATAATAATTTGTATTAACAAATTTAACACATAACTATCACCTGAATATCTTAATAATATTTTAAGAAAGAAATCCAACAATTTTTTAAGCGAGAGTAAAAAATCCTCCTTAAGCTTCTCCTGGTTGATTGATGAGAATGAGAGAAATGAATGTGTGTGTTGTGTCACTCACAGCAGTTATAGAGCCTGTTGATTCTGATGATGTCATTTTGGCTCATCTGAGTAGCCATTCCCAACACAGCATTGTTGTCAGGAATGGGAATCATGGTTGGATAGCCATTCTTGGAGAAAGCATTTCTGATAGAGTAGACATAGACAAAGGTTAGACTATAAACTGGTGCCATTTAAACACAGTAAAATACTGTGTTCTTTTTGTTCCTGTGTGATCTTACCTCTCATACTGCATCACAGAGTTGTAGTCATAGGGAGTTCCCTGGTTAAGGGTTTGGATTTTGTTGAAGTTGTACTTCATATCTAACGAGCAATGAAACATTCATTATTGGTCACATTCAAAAATCTGACAGGCTTTAATATTTATTTAGCATACTGAATAACTGACTATAGCATCTTACGCTAACTTGTCACACTTTAGTTTATGGCAAAAACAGGTCAGTTGTTGCACATGTACCATCTTGGATGTTGTCCCAGAGGATTTGGATGTGTTGATCCCGGTCACTGCGGGTTTGCTCATGGTTGAAGCCAAGAGCATGAATCAGCTCATGCTGGACAGTACTATGGTAAAGGCAGCCATTACGAGCCAAAGAAACAGTCTGGGCGTAACCCTGACGACCAACATAAGAGTAGCATCTGTAAAGCAAATAATAAAACTAAAATTCAATAACCATTATCTCTGATGTACTTCATATTTATTTCACTTCATATTAAATCCTGCTGTTCATAACTGTTATTTGTTTAATGGTGTAAACTTTCACAATCACTTTTAGTTTAGTTTTGATTGATCTAATTTTAAGTATTGAAAAATATAAAGTCTTAATAAAGTCATAATTTTAAATATGTCTCTGTGCTTGGTGTTTCTCTAATAGATTGCGGGTCTGTTACGCACCCGCTGCGAGACTCAATGCTGATATAGTCTCTCTCATTGTTGCGAGGGAAGAAACGGATACAGGTGCTGTAAGAGAAAGAGTCCAGACCTCGCTGGATGATCTCCACCTCACGGGCAGCTGAGAGGGAGACGGACACAAGTTGCACGGTGTTTATCTTTTTACACTCACATTATTTTGTTTTGATTGTACAGTGCAGAAGTTTATGTACTTTGTGTCTTTGGGTAATAATGAGAGCATAATCACAACATTAACCACCTACTGTAGTGGTTGGCGATGACGTAAGGTACCCAGATATTGCCATCGCTGTACTTGGGCCACATGCAGCTACCATTGGCTGTGCAGGGATCAGCATTTCTCTCATTCACAGCAATGTCATCCAATAGCTTGGGCTCATCAGGTTCTGGAACTAACAGAGGATAAAAACATAGTAATGGGTCAGTAAACGGGGGTCAGTATACAAAATGTGTCTGTTTGTATACATTTTATTTATAATTAGTATAAGTGTATTGTTGAGTTGTGTACATACTGATGCCTCTGTTGGCTCTATGCAACAGCTCAGACACAGACAGCACAGCAGACTGGTCCTCAACTGTTGAAGCAACACATCCATCCATTCATGAATAAAGCAACTTGTTAACTTACTCAATTTCATGCATGAACTGTACATCTTTGCTGAGTTGTTTAAGGTTTCATCTCAAAGCTCTTTATATTATAATTTCATCAAATTATCTTAACCGATGGAGTATTTGACTTACCAGGCTGTGTTACGGATTTCACAGAACACCAGAAATGAAAAAGAAAATTATTGTAAACGGTCATTGTAGTTAAGCTGCATTACATTTATTAGCATAAGAAAAGTAAATGCAAAAATGTTTTGTATTCATGACCAGAGTCGTACCTTCCCTTCAACAGAGAAAACCAGCAGCAGGGCCAACAGGCCAAAAGTCACTTTAGTCAACATGGTAACAACAGACCTGCAGACAAAACCAGAGGATTTAGTCAGAATGTCTGGCAAACAAGGCACTGTATAAACACCCTTGCCCACAATTTGTAAACATTTGTAATTATTGTAAGACTACATAATTTTTTTGTATTGTTTTTCAGTCAGAATTAAATAGATGAAGTACCTATAAATACTTCTTTAATACAGTCCTGTAATACAACAGACTATAGACACAAAATCCCCTTAAAATCTAATCTAATATAATTATCTAATAATCCAATAAATCTACTAAAATCTAATAAAATACAACCTATTTTGCAATGTCTTTTATGGCTAAATATATGCACCCATAACCATCTCCTGCTCAGTACAACAATGAACAACTGACAACTAGCTAACTAGCTATAACAGCCAAAAGGATTTAAATATATTGCCACTATTCTTACCTCGGTACTCCAATTCGTAGTACAATACTGCAGCCACACAAGGGTTTTATACTCCAATGTTAGTCCGTATCAATTTAATCTTTACAAATATGGGCAATAACACATGCTGACATTAACGAAAATGTTATCCTTGATAACTGCACCCAGGACTGAATACATTATTAAATTACAACTTTATCAGGCTTGATTTGTTTAACCTTGATTTTAAGAACAGGTGTAAAATTCCCTCACCCTGCTTTGCTTCACAGAAGCATGTGCCAGGCACATGCAAAGCTTACAGACTGATAAAATTTGTTTTCCTCTTGAAACGTCATCTGATTTCACTTTTAGTGTTAAACAGTACAGATTTAAAGCAATGTTTTAGGTTTTATTTCCGGCCATCAGATGCTGTCAGCTTTTTATTGTTTCATATTTGTCACTTTGATAACACTTTGATAACAATTTCATACAGATCTTATACTAACGTCAAAGTCAAAGTGGAGTTTATTGTCATTTCAGCCATATACAAGTACAAGAAACAAAAACAATGTTTCTACAGGACCAAGGTGCTACAGTACAACATAGAACAACACAAAATAATGTACGGTATGAAAAAAACCCTCTATATACATAAAGACAGCACAGGACAGTAACACAGACCAATACACCTAAGCTATATGCTAGACAGAGAGTGACATGCAATTATTGTTTTTAAGAGCTTTTTAATTTAAGTTTTGTTGCAGTTCCTAGTCTTGTGTTTATATGCAGGATCTGCTGGATGCCTGCTGTGAGACTGAATGCTGCTCTGGTCTCTTTGGCTCTGCTCTTCAAATGGATGCAAAAGCTAAACTAGACATTCATGAATTATAAAGTACGCTGGATGATTTCCAGCTCAAGGGAATCTGGGGGATCAAAGAGCAGATGTTGCTATGGATAAGTTGATCAGTTCACACTCACTTGACTTTGCAACAAGATGCAACAAAAAGTAACTGTACCAAGTCTGTCTTACTTTTTATTGAGATGAAAACATCAATGTGGAAGTATTAACCTAATGTGTCAGTGTTCTCCTTGGCTTTTATCAAACATATCTCAAGTAATTCGAAAAAAGCTTAACTCAAGTTTTTTTTAATGCCTTTTTTTGTATTACTGTATTAATGATCAAATATAAATCATGCTAATAATGTTTTGTAGACAAAAGATTTATGATGCAGTTCAAAAAAGTCTGAATATGGTGATAAAACAAATGATTGTGCATACTGAATACACGAGCAATGACAAAACACTGTAGCGACCTGGGGCATGACGGGTAATCGCGAGTGTGGCGTAATTAAAGATCCTGTTAAAGCACCAGCCGCGATTCTTCCCGTCTGTCGCCTGTGTTTATGTCTGTGTTATTGTTGAGTATGTCATTCTGTGTTTATCGTGTTATGTGTAATGTGTATATGTGATTATTGTTGGTGACTATCGTCGGGGCGATCACTGTCTGTGAGATGTGTGTTGGTTCTGTGTGTGGTGGGAATAAACGGGTTCGTTGTACGAGTGCGTCCGTGTCGTTTATTCAGGAGCCGTGCGGTGTATGGGGCACGAGTGTTCACGTAGGAGACATACTCGCGGCCAGAGTAGCCGCTCGTCAGTTCGCCGTGCCCATCTTAAAACCCACACGTAACAGGCGCGGGTCGTTACAATACTATACAAAACTACATGTTTTCCAAAATAAACTAAACACTCATATTTACATGCAAACATAACATGATAATTAAATGGTACTGCTCAGATGACAATGACTTTTAAACGTCTCTTCCCCTTGTTTAAACAACAAAAAAACACTGATTTAGCTCCTCTGAATCAATACAGAATGCATGGAACAGGATCTTTGCAACCTTCAAATAAAGCATGAGAAACATGTAAGTGTTTTTAGTTTAACCTGTAATCTTGATGTTGCTGAACAGGTGTGAATTTCCCTGTCCCAGTGTGGTGGCTTCACAGCCAAAGAAATCAGTAACTCTTTACATTTTTTGTCTTACTGTACAATAACTATCAATATTCCTTTCATAGAGATTAGCTTTGCTTTTTTATGTTTACAATGTTTAAAGGCACAGAATATAAAATTCTTATGCTCTGCTTGCTTATATTTAGCACATACTGTTTACTCTAGATGTGTAAACACCTCTGTTTAACAAAGGGACATGAGTAGTTCACTTCTGTCCATTTTAATTGAAATTCTATTTTTGGCTTTGGTCATTTCCTTGTTCAATATGTATAGATACCAGTTCTATTTCTTTAAACAGATACCGGTCACTTTTCACTCATTTTTTTAATGCAGCCTCCTATCAGTCAAATGTATGGAACTTAGATAAGAAGGGACACATGACTGGCATGTGAAATGGCCAGCCACATACACACAATCAGTCTACAAACATACAGCATCAAGTCCCTGTTGAGCAGTTCGGAGAAACTTCCTTAATTCCTTATTTTTGTTTTTGTCTTTAGGCTTTGATTAATCAGCTACAAACAGGACTGTGCAAGTATAATTGCAGTTGTGTCACTATGGTTCAGTATTTAAACTGTATGTACAGATATAAACATCAAGACAAAAACACACTATTTATTTATTGTTTTAATTCTTAACCAAAGCCTAAACATTTTTTGAAATCATAATAGCAACAATGTCTAAATAATGATAGCATGAATTCAGATCTCACAGAATTAATCAATTATGAAAGTGTTATTTAAGCAAAACATCTTTTTTACCCTCTAATGCTGTTGAAAATTGAGACATGCTATTTTTTCAGCTGATGTACTAATATGTGACAGATTCTTAGGATGCACTAGATTAAAGTGACATCCTTTAGACACTAAAATATGAAAATGAAAGCTTTAAAAAAGAAATGATATGAAAAGATATGAAACTGTGTTATGAAATTAGTTTTTCATGAAGCCTGGCATCACTTTATTCAACCTGAAATAAAATAGAAAGCAATGAACAGGACTTGATAGATCATGTTGGGAGGTGAATTCAATACAATTAAACAAGTAACCAGAAGACCTGCTGAAAAATCGTAGCATATTGCATATCTGTTGCATGGCATGCAATATTGGTGGCTGTTGTTCCTAACAGGCTGCATGATTGCAACACTATTTTGGCCAACAAGCTTCACTAGAAAAAACATGCGGGTTGACCAGCCTCAACAGCCAAGTCTTAACTGTAACAATTAGCATATGTATGCTAGCCCATCCGCTAACCAGTATCAATTAGCATATTGATGTTTTCAGTAAGAAAATACAATGTTGGTAAGTTAAAAAGGCTTAACATACGGCAATAGAGTCTATTAACACGGAGGATGTCATTATGGCTCATTCTTCGAGCTTCACCAATCACAGCGTTTCTGTTTGGAATAGGAATGATTGTTGGCTGTTGGTTTCTGGAGAAAGCATACCTGAAACCACACAACAATAAATGCACAGTTGTTGATTTTTTGTATATACAAGGACTTTGAAAACTGAGGTACATGAAACTTGCCTTGCATAGTGCATCACAGAGTTGTAGTCATAGGGGGTACCCAGATTATTGGTATTACGTCTGTCAAAATTGTGCTGCATTGCTGTTACAGCATATAAGAAAGTATTAATAACTGTAAAAGTGAAAGTGGTTAATACTGGTAGACTATGAAAGTAAATTTCACTACATTTTATCATGAACATTGCGGAACATTGTTCTGAAAGCTTGCTTAAAGCTCACAGCCAAAGTCACAGCCAATGTAAAGACAGTTTTACAATGAAGAAGGTGTACCAGGTATAACGTTTTGATAAAGGATTTGGACATGTCTGTTGCGGTCACTGCGGTTCTGCTCATGATGGAAACCGAGAGCATGAAGGAGCTCGTGCTGAACGATACTATGGTGAACACACCCAAAGCGGTCCAGAGATACAACCTGACTTCCACCTTGGCGTCCCAAAAATGAATAGCAGCTAAAGATTGTACAGAAGGCAAATATAGCAGGAATCAGGTCTTTGAGATGAATCTGAATCACAGATTTACTATTTGCACAGCATATATATAGAGAGAACCTATAAAGACCCTAAAAGGAGATACTAACCCTGAGACAGATTTGATGTAAATAAAGTCCCGCTGGCCTTGGTGGCGAGTAAATCGAATGCAGGTTGATTCTGCAAAGGACTCAAGACCTATCTTAATCACCTCTGTTTCTTGGGGAGCTGTGGAAGGAGTAGAACACTGAGCAAAACATCATGCAACATCATGAGGAAATAATAAACTTAGTGTCAATTACAGTACTGTCTGGAGATGATGTAGGGCACATAGACATTTCCATCTCTGCTTCTTGGCCATTTACAACTATGAGCTGTGCATGGATCTGCATTCTGAAGCCCGGTTGGTATAGCAATGTCTCCAAACATGATCAGGGGATCGTCTGGTCCCTGTCCTGTGGTATAATGCATTTATGTATTTCTGTACCTGCTGATTTTAAGAATGTAACTTTTAAAGCATTTTTAATTCATTATTTGATGTAAAGTTTTACCAGCATGTTCGTTGGCCTCCAATATAGCAGACACTGGAATATCATCTAGCTTAGTGCTGTTATCTAATGTGTTAAATCATAAGTAAACATATTTATATTATTTTAGACAAAACATACTTATTATTAATCAACAAAAAAACTTGACTGGTGGATCATACCTTTGCCCTCAGAGATCCTTTTGAAATAAGTCTGCTTAAGGAATGTAAACACAGAGGCCTCTGATTAAATACTGTAGCTTTTCATTTCTGATATTTCTGATAGATCTGCTCTCACCTCAATGGAACGACTCTGAGCTGGAACAAAGCTCAGCAGAAGAGAGATGAACACCACCAGCAGGTACATGATGAGGACTTTCTGGGAGGCTGTTTTAGTTCAAACTGAGCTGAAGGTTATATAGGCCTCTAAGAGCTGTTAACTTCTCTTTCTGTAGCCACAACACACGCAAACACATTTCCCTGTTTATGAAGAAATATTGAAATATGAAGAAAGACCAACAGACAGGCAGACAGGTAGATAGACAATGCACTCCATTTCCCACTTACAATATCAGTACAGATTTGCTGTGAGAATATTAACTTGAGAATATTAACTATCTACTCATATTACCCCTATCTTATTAAGCTCCACTGGCTACATGTGTCATGAACTACTTTCATCTTACATTTCATCCCCATTATTGCAATTTGTTGGGCGTGAACTTCTTTAAATTACTAGATTTTGTCTATAATTAATGGGCAGCATGTCTTTTGTTGACAAGGAAATCTCTGTCTGTGGCACTGAGGACAATAACCTCACTATCTCAATTTACTTACTTGTTTACCTAGTGTTGTTTTTTCTTTACAACACTAACATGAAGCTTTCTTGGAGTATTTTTATCTTTTGCATGTCTTGCACCTATTACTCATTGTTTGCTTGTTTGCACACTCATTTTTTTGTGCTGTTTGGACAACTCAATGCTATGTGGGTAATTGTTTGCACAAGTATTGTGATATATAACTGACATCACTATTTAAAATAGACAAGATAAATGCCTGTCCACTTAATCAACCTCATGTAACTGTTATATTATGCTTTTGTAAAGCATCCTTGAGCTTGGGAAATCAGCTATATAAATTGAATTTTTTTAATAGACAGACAGATACATGCATAAATATATTGACATGAATGTGTGCATGTGATCGGTTTAAAAGAAATTTAATGGGAAAAAGAGAAGATGGTGTTTATGGTCAATAAAGAGGTTGCTTTTGAGCAATAAGTTGTCAACATTCTCCGTAAGTGTTGTAAGATGCTGTAAGATGCTGTAGTTCCCCAAAGCAAATATGTGTAATTAACCTACAATTCTTATTAACCTATCGTTCAAATAACCTTGGACTTTACTATAGCTTTCAGGTCTGTGTATTTGTATAAAGTGTTAAGAAAATAAAGAATTTCAAAAAGTGAAACAGAATTTCAATCTGAAGCACGAGAAAACAGTTGCTCTAACCTCAGTCCAACCGCAACTGTTTTGCAACTTGAGCACTGACCAAAGCATTAACATGAATATTCAATTGGCCCTTACAGAGGAAAGAAATTGTAAACATATCTTCTCTCTTGCAAGCAATACATTTTCTTGCACTGGCAAGCCATTTGTAGAGTGTTCACACATATCAGAAAATGTGCACACTGTATCTAATTCACTACCATGTCTTATAAGTGCTCAGCCTTAAAGTTAACTTACAGCACCTATCAAATTATAATATATGGAGACATAAAAAACACACTTAACAATTCACAGGCATATACACAAACATTTATTTGCAATAACTCATTCATCTTCAGGCCAAAAGTATACAGTACACAACTTGATATGGCATATGTTAATAATATAATTATTTATATTTCTATTACATTCAATTATTCATACAGTACTATTAAAGGGAATTATTGATAGAAATACTTTTCTTAAGAACATAGTTTTTAAATGACTGGTGCATAAAAAACGTATTGGGTTTAAGCAGGGGATGCGCAGGCCTGAGAATAGGCAGTTACAGGTATGGAGTTACAATGCGCCATCTGCCGGCGATAAAGCAGAAGCCATGTCACGTGACCACCACGGACGCGTACCCTCGTCACGTGACTCGTGTAATTCCAACAGCCCTTCTCTGTCAAGGAGGGGGACGTTCGGATCGTCTTAGTAATGGCGGATGCATGTGGCCAAATAGTCCTTGGGTCTGGGCTCACTGTCCTTTCCCACCCTCTTATGTACATCAAGGTTTTAATTCAGGTAAGATTTGCACAATGTGCATAAAATAACAGCCGTACTAAGTTTACTCTTGCACATGCGCTACTACTGAGTCCTTCACTTGCAGTTTCGATAGCATGTTAATCACCGTTATCCAGTTTGTTTATTAAATATAACAGTTTAGGTACTGTTTGATTCATGTAACAACGTTTCATTTTCACATATAAGCATATTTTTGCGCAGGACTGTTTTTGATTTACAATTTCCCCCATTCTCATTGTGTGGTTGGTTAGCAGTAGCATGGTGTGAACTATAGTAAATTTATGTCCTAATAAGTCCTTTGAATAAGGTATGTCAGGCCTCGTTTTTGTTCGCTTACTATTCTAATACAACGTGATGCCTTCCTGTCAAAACAAAGCACACCAGCGGCTGTCAATTAGTGTTGTCATTCATATTCAGAGACTTTCAGGCCACTGCTTCATATTACTGTTTGCTATTGATATTTTTATTACCAGCTGTGTTGGTAATAAAAATGTTCTATTTCGTATAAATACATATACTGTATTGTGGTCTAATATCAGTGTGGTGTAGTATTTAAACACAGATGCTGGAAGCGAAAGTAAACTGATTCAGCAAAATAAGCATAGCATCTTTTTCACTGAACTATATGTGGTTATATTTAAGCTTTTACATTGTTTGTGAGAACGGTTTTCAAGAATTGTTCTGTTTTTAAGCAACATTGTATGACAAGCTTACTTTTCTACATACCTGCTCAGAGAATTGTGTATCAGTTGAGCACATTCACACATTTTTAAATATGTTCACTGACTTGTTAGTATCATTGCATGTACAGGTTGGACATGAGCCCCTCCCTCCCACTCTAGGCAGGAATCTGTTTGGCCGGCAAGTGTACCAGCTTCCAGGGCTTTTTGCATATGGTAAGATTGTCAGGCGATTAGATGTATTTGCTCTACAATACCTTCAGTCATTGTTGGAATCATTGGAGTTATTGCTGTGTTTGGTTCAGGGTGTAAACTTAAGAGAGAAAGGTGTAAAGTTTTTAACATTTGTATTTGTTTATTTTAGCCAAACACATTATAAAGACTGATGGTAAAATAGGCCTGTTTAAGGGTCTCACACCAAGACTTTGTGCTGGGACCATTGGAACTATCGTTCATAGTAAAGTGTTACAGGTATGATTTGCATGCCATATTTAATTGATGGCTGTGTGTTGTAGTGTTCTGACAGCTGCTGTGTGTCACTTTTGTGCATCTGGCTGGGCACCAGCTCATGACAGTTTAGTAGCAGTTATTTATATCCTGTTTTATCTGTCTTTAACCTTTGTTTTAACCCACAGAAATGCCAGGAGAAAAAAATTGAGGTGAGAACTTCAGAAACATTGTTTAACTGTTTTAATACAATGCATTCCATTCCTTACTTTTTATTATTTCACTGTAACTATATTGGCTGAAGACAGAGACCCATTGAGCTTCATATTTGTGTATTAATGTGTTGAGATTGAATCATATATCTTTGCATTCTTGCAGATAATGGAAAGCAGTCAGAAAGCAGATGATGGTTCTCTGCAACATGTAGTAAATGAGGTTAGACTGTCTTTCATATCTACTTATACATACCTGCTACATGTTAGTGTATGTTAGACTTTAATGCACCGACAGGTTTTTCTACCATATCTATTTTTACTTAAAATCATTGTCTTAATGTTTGGATTTTTCAAAATAGTTGTTTAGCATCTGAACCAAAAAAACAGTTCTGAAATGAAACAACGAATCATAAGTACAATATTGTGCAAAGGAGATCAAAGAAGTGCATTGTTTTATTTTTAAACTGTGCCCTTTGGGAGATCATGTTGCAAAGTTTTTTAGGGTGTTTTTTGTTTTTTATCTTTCTTTTTATCTAATCTTCTCAGACCACTAAAGAGATGATTGCACGCTCCTGTGCCACAATTGTCACACACCCTTTTCATGGTAAATATTTGGTAAATCTTGATTATGATTTGAATCTCTCAAAACAGTAAACTGAAACTTTTTCAGTCTGTGAGTGTAGCATGTTAAATTATTTTCCCCCAGTGATCACGCTCAGATGTATGGTGCAGTTTATCGGTAGAGAAGCCAAATACAGGTCGGTCTTTTTTTCTCTGTTTGCTTGTGGTCTCTGTCTGTTGTGCTATTGAATAATGCCTCTCTTTCTTTCATTTCTTTTAGTGGTGTCTTTGACTCCATTATTACAATCTACAGAGAAGAAGGGATCCTGGGTTTTTTTGCGTGAGTGCTAAATTAACCAAAACATTCAACAAAAGAATTTTAAAAAACATTGTAGTCGCTTGTACCTGTGCAATTGCCAATAAACAGAAATGTTCCTTAATCAATTTATTTCATTTAATTTCAAAAAGTAGCTTAACTTTATTTTGTGTGTTTGATGAAAGTGGCCTCATTCCTCGTCTACTGGGTGACGTTCTTTCCTTGTGGATCTGTAATATGCTCGCTCACTTTATCAACACGTATGCTCTAGATGACTCGGTACGTGAGTACACACAAATGTATAGACATGTCACCTGTAGTCTAGATTGGCACCAAGTAGTAGTATTTTGAGCATGCAAGAAAATGTGCTTCTTTCAGTTTCCTTATTCCAGCAATTTTAGTAGTAGAACCCATTCTTTTCTTACATCACAATTACAAATGCAAAGTGTGTGTCCAGCACAGTTAATTATCCTGTTGTCCCTGTCTATAGACAAGTCATACAGGAGAGATGAAGAACTGCTCTCAGGCTGTGACAGGGGTAAGTGGTTTAACTCACAAGCAGGAATGATCATCTGATCCTCTCTACTACTCTCTTCATTAATTAAACTGTGCTCTTGCTAGTATCATATCACTTCTTTTTCTCTCTTTTCCTTCACAGTTTTTTGCCAGTATGCTGACATATCCCTTTGTATTGGTGTCCAACCTGATGGCTGTAAATAACTGTGGGTAAGGGATAATGTGTGTCTCTAGTAGAACTACAAACTTGACCTTGAAGACAGCTGGTGGAGGTGTTGTTGGTATAAATGTAATGGTACATTAAGCTTTCTCCTCATCCAATCCAGGCTGGCTGGAGGTCAACCACCATATGCTGCCATTTATCCAAACTGGCTTCACTGTTGGAGTCACCTGAGCCGAGAGGTGAGCACATATTCTTCATATCAGCAGACTTAGTAGTAGCTTTTTTAGTTTTTTATATGACCTAACTGAGAATCTTAACAGAGATATTTGTAAAAATGCTACAGTCTGCAGAAATGCAACCATAATAAAACATTGGTCTGATTATGTCTTTTCTCTTTGTATGTCTCAGGGCAACATGGGCAGAGGCAACAGTCTGTTCTTCAGAAAGATCCCTGCAGGGAAGATATATGCCATTGATCAGAAGAGATTTTTCTGAAGAGATTATAGTGTTTAATTAAGATCATTTAATTGAGCTGGCCCACAAAGTTGGACTCCAAATCCTTTGTATGCACTTGTTTACGATAACAGACTTTTTTTGATAATCAGCCTCCAGGAAAATTACTGTTAATTTTATCAGAACATTATTTTCACTACATTGTGGTTGCTTTGATTTCAAAACATAAAGAGCTGTATTTTAATACCCGGGGATTTGTATACATAGCCTACAAAAAATTCTCCAATAGATTTGTGTCAGTGAGGTGCTTGAGGGTGTTTCCCCAAGTTGCTTCTGTGTCTGAGTAGCATACAGGCCCCTCAATCCCAAGCCTGTCAGTAAAACAGCCCTTATACACCTGCTGTTGTCTCTACTGTCTGATGTAATAACTGACTGACAGGCAGAAGTTTTTACTCTGTTAAATAGTAGGTTGACAGTGAAGTGAATTCAGCAAGCCCATTGTGAGCCATATGACATTCAGTCTATTTATGTGTGTTTATGCGAGAGGTCGTGCAGCACTTTTAAGTTGCTGTTCCTATCATTGCATTCTAAATGTGGTCCTAGTTTTTTTGCATAGGTTTGGTAAGTCCTCCCCTCCTTCATAATTAGATAAGAGCCTCAGTGGCTACAAACCAGTGAGTTCCAACAGTGTATGGTGTGGAGCCTTTACCCACATCTTTGTCTGAGCTCCTGGTCCCATCACAAAGCAGGTGAAATTTAAGTTCTGTTAATGAATTGATCTCAATAAATCTGAGAATGCTTTTTTGGTCTTTGTGTCTTACCTGTAGGTTATCTGCACAGCAAACATACAATAAACATATGTGCAAACTGTAACATTACAACTGGCTCATTATCACAACTTCAGCACACCAGTAAAATGTTAAGTGCTCAATTATATAATCTCACACAATAGTCATTTTTAAAAAACGCTCAACATTTCAAGGATCTAAATTTGTCATAAAGACATTAACCTTGTGAATCACCATGAAAATGTTCCTAGACTGTATATTACATAATATTACATTGTATATTACTGTAACGCTTTGCAGACATACAAATAGAACATGCATAAGACTTTGTCTTGTAATGTTACAAGAGATAAAAACGGCGCTTCTGTGCATCAGTGTCGGTGAAATTTGCAGTTTTTCTCCGCGCCGAATGGGGCAGTGACGTCAAAACACAAACTCAACATTAAACACGCTGCTGTACAGAAGCAGCATTCAAGATGTTGTCGCTGAATGACAGACCGGTTTGGGATGAGGTGGAGGTCTGTATAATGTTTATTTTAGTTTGTGTAAACATTTCCAAAAAATTAAAAAGTGAAGATGTGTGGAAATATCCTTTCTGGAAGGATAGGTGTTTAGTAATTATTTAGGATCGTTTGTATGCGGTCTGCGGACACAGTAAATGTAACTCTGCTAACTCATTCTTAATATATGTCTGCTATTTAACAGAAACAAAATAGCTTTATCAAGTCTTAAACGTGATTTGTGATCTCAGTGCATCTTTAGTATAGGTGTGCTGATGGCTTGCCAGGATACCATTAGCCTAATAGCATACATTTAAACACAGCTACTCGCATCATGTTTGTGGTTGTTGACAAGAGATCTGACTATTACTAATTATTATTAGCTATCACTTCGTTGTAAGGTAAGGGTCCATTAAAACACACAAAACAAGAGACGTGCAAATTCAAAGTTTGTGAATTTGTTGGCTACTATTACATATAAGCTTTTTTTAAACAGCAACGTTGTCTAAGTTTATCTTGCATTTTAAAGGATGGCATCGGTGAGGACAGTGAGATTAAGGTAGCATCATGTTGATCGTAATACAATGTAAACAATGACCTGTTTTAATACACTTGTCTCTGAAATACTCGTTACTGAGTTTATGATGTTTGGCTTTTCAGATCATAAAGAGTGAGGTCCTGCGTGTCACACATGAGCTGCAAGCTATGAAAGACAAAATAAAGGAGAACACAGAGAAAATTAAAGTTAACAAGACTCTACCCTACCTTGTCTCTAATGTCATAGAGGTAAGAAAGAAGCTGTTCCTAGGGCAGTAAGTAACATTTTGAAATGTGTGTTTCAGGAGATGCACAGATACTGTGCATTGATTGTTTTAAAACACGTTAAATATTTATGTGTTTGTACATAAGTTGCTGGATGTTGATCCTAATGACCAAGAAGAAGATGGGGCCAACATTGACCTGGACTCACAAAGGAAGGGCAAGTGTGCTGTCATTAAAACCTCCACACGCCATTATTGGAGCAGCTGCTGTATAGATTGTGCTGAGTCATGTTTAGTTGATCATAGTGATGTGACTTGTGTTGGTTTTATGGCATATAAAGTATCTAATCTTGTGATTGCAGACCTATTTCCTGCCTGTAATTGGTTTGGTGGATGCTGAGAAACTGAAACCTGGTGATCTTGTGGTGAGTGAAAATTTGTAGTAGTAAATGCACATTTGATGAATCATTGGCCTAGACAGTTGTGCTTATTCAGGATCAGTATAGAAATGTTATGCTTTAAAAATACTGCCAAGTTTCTTTGCTAAGATATTAATGTTTCTGCACCTGTTAACAGGGTGTGAATAAAGACCTATCTGATTTTGGAGACTCTACCCACTGAGTATGACTCTAGAGTTAAGGCCATGGAGGTGGATGAGAGGCCCAAAGAGCAGTACATTGACATCGGTGACCTTGACAAACAGTTCCAGGAGGTACCATACTATACCTGATAACACAGCTCAAATCTAGAGAATTTGTTGTTAGGACCCAGGTAAAACTTGTTTTGACCAATTTTCAAACTTGGTGAAATGTGCTTTTTACAGCTAGTAGAGGCAATTGATCCCATGAACCACAAAGAAAAGTTTGAGAACCTGGGCATACAACCACCAAAAGGAGTTTTGATGTATGGGCCACCAGGAACAGGGAAAACCCTGCTGGCAAGAGCCTGTGCAGCCCAAACCAAGGTATGGTTTAGAACCATCAGTGCTGTGCTGATGGTATAAACTACAGCATATTGTTTTATCCACAGTTTCCTGATGCATCCCACTTTCAGTGATTGGTCTCTTTGTTGTTTGTCAGGCAACGTTTTTGAAATTGGCTGGCCCTCAACTGGTGCAGATGTTTATTGGTGACGGCGCCAAACTGGTACGTGATGCATTTGCTCTTGCCAAGGAGAAAGCTCCATCCATCATCTTCATCGATGAGCTCATATGCTATTGATGCTATTGGCACCAAGCGTTTTGACAGTGAGAAGGCTGGAGACAGAGAGGTGCAGAGGACCATGCTGGAGTTACTTAACCAACTAGATGGCTTTCAGCCCAACATGCAAGTGAAGGTTTGTACTTGCAGGTTAATCTTTTATAAACAAATCTGTCACTTGTCAACTGTAGTTTCTGTTGTAACTTTGTACTATTATTGTTATTGTCAGGTTATTGCTGCCACTAACAGGGTGGACATCCAGGATCCGGCTCTGCTGCGTTCAGGTCGCCTGGACCGTAAGATTGAGTTCTCCATGCCCAACGAGGAGGCCCGTGCTCGTATTATGCAAATCCACTCCCGCAAGATGAATGTCTGGTATTGAACATTTGACCTTTATCGTCCTGTGTTATCAGTTGCCTTATAGTCCCTGAAAAGCATTAATATAATAATTCTTCTACTGTTTTGTCATGTTTTTTCTATATGCTGCAGTCCTGATGTAAACTATTGGCTCTACAGGAAACTATTGGATGTACAGGAATTGGCTCGCTGTACTGATGACTTCAATGGAGCTCAGTGTAAAGCTGTGTGTGTTGAGGCTGTAAGTATGCTTTTACAACCTTTTAATGCATCTTTATTTTGTACTTATGTGGGGTGCTGTAAATGTTGTGGTTTAGGCTCCAGACCTGTCACATTTTGTCTAACTTTAATTTGTCTAATCTGTTTGCTGTTGCTACAGAACTAACTTTAAAAAGAAAAAGCATTTAATATCATGTTTTTCTAGTAAAAAGTTGCCCAGTATTTGTTCAAAGCATTTGGTTAAATACCTGGTCACATGCTATGTGCTAGTAATATAAAAAGGCACTCTGGTCAGTCATGTGCTT
>JBAJNP010001616.1:4379-54383 GCA_036877545.1 Yasuhikotakia modesta
GTGTGTGTGTGTGTGTGTGTGTGTGTGTGTGTGTGTGTGTGTGTGTGTGTGTGTGTGTGTGTGTGTGTGTGTGTGTGTGTGTGTGTGTGTGTGTGTGTAGTGACCCCCAATGATGATGAGGACAAACAAGAGAAGGCTCTGTCTCGGCTATATGACACCATGCCAGATGGACAATCTCCTCTTGACATCCTGAAGAATAAGGAAGAGAGACGGAAGATTGGTGAGAGACGAATGCAGATCTGTCCAACACATAAGAGCAGATAATATATAACACATAAGGATAATGTAGGTCTAATAACAGGTCTTAGTTTCAATTTAAAATTTAGATTTACTTAAAATAAATAGTTTGTATTTACTGATCATCATGTTGACAAAATAAATATTTAATGATCTTCTGGTTACCCTTTCTAATGTAATTAGAGAGAATGAAAAGGCACAAAAAGCCCCTTTAACAGCTGTCCATAAGAATCATATTGTATGGGTTTTAGTATCCACTTTACCACACAAAAACATGTGTTCCTGTTGATTTTAATAGGTAAAGCTCATTTGCAGCGGGCAATCATGGCACACGAGGAGGCAATCCGCACACAGGCTCTCTGTCGACACCTTCAAAAACTAGACATCTTAAAAGACATCTTGCAAGCCAGCCATAAACGCTCACTTACCAAGTTTGAACAAAATAACAAGGAAGATGAATTCACAGACTACATGGCTGCACCAGATATTATTCGTAAGTCAGAGATAGAGATAAATCCTATGACGTAAATGCATACCTTGTTTGAGATGAGTGACATTGTAAAATACTTTGTCACTGTGTAACAGAATAGTCACATTATTACATTATTAAGTAAGGAGGTTCTAATCTAATCCTGATATCTGATTGGATATGCGTGTGTGTGTGTGTGTTCTCAGAACAGAACCTGCATCTTTCAGCACAGATCAACAGCAATTATGCATGTTTAGTTGACAGTGTAAACATGCATTAACGATTATTTTCCCCCTGCTGTGATAGCTATGACGGATAAGAGGGCAGAGATGGAGATTCCAGCTGCCACCAAGGTGAAAGTCACAGACTTATTCCAGCGACTGGTATGTGGGCTACTAATTTTACTCAGAAACACCATTATGAGGTCTTTCACAGCACATGAATGCTCTCCCATATGCTCAATTCTGTAATAGCTATTAAAAGCCAGTATACAGTAAGCATGTGTGTGCTGTTGAACAGACCCATGTTGATTAAGCTGTACACACTGGCCAAGCAGTCTACAGCCCCAACAATCCAAGAAACAGCAGCAAGTTGAGCTGGACAGCAAGCTGCATTTTTGAGTGTTTTGGATTTTGCTTGGTCAGTGTGTGTAGAGAAAAATGCTCCTTTAACAGTACTAATATAAATAATCCTGGTTTTAACATGACCTCTGGGATGGTATGACATTACAACACATTTTTCAAATCAACATTTTCAGTGCTGCTTGCTAATGCAAGTATCACTATTACTGGTGGTCACACTTGGGCTTAGGGGTGTCAACAAACCCCTGACCTTAAGTATTACACTATGGTGTGTTAATGGTCCTGCAACGTGTATGCTGCCATTTTTTTCATTAAATGATTTTGTTGATATTTAAAGGATTGTCACATAAAGTGAAAGTGATGTGTTTGTCAGTTACGGTTGCCCATAACCGAAATGTGACCTCTGCATCGAACCAGCAACCTACTGATTACAAGCCAGACTCCTTAACCAGTAGACCACAACTGCCCCCATGGTTTATTTAACACTGTTAAGAATTAAATAAACCATGTATCTTAACATGTATGCGCAGTATTGAGAGACTCCTTTTATTTCTGGCAAAGTTTCTCTAACACACCTACAATACATTTTACTGTATCTTGAGTGAACTTCACTGAATTCAATATTATTAGAATTCTTAACATGATACACAAACCTGGGCAAACATTCTAGAAGCATGGTGACGTGTATTTAGTTCCCTCCAGCTGTGAGGATCAGGGTCATTTTCTGTGAAGGAAGCAGAGTTTATGAAGTGGTTAGTTTTATGGAGGCATATGTTTGATTTTACCACCTTTAGATGTCTTCAGAAAGTTCAAAGAACCACTGCTGGGACCCTGTAGTGGTTGCCATGGGCACCTCTACAGTAAATGGCCCCTTAGTTAAAATGACATTTCCGTAGTAGATGGGGAGTCTAGTTTGACAGCTTTGCATGTCCTTCATTTAGTTGGCTGACCTTTCTGAGGCTGCATATGTTAAACTCTACATTCTTTACATCAATTCTGATAGCAGCCCTTTTCAGTGTTAAATAAACCTACACCAAATGAGCAAGGCCATTTACATATACTGTATGAGGTCAGTGTGCCATAAAGGACAGGACTAGATTTATTGCGAAAGACAGGGTGGCAGACTAAGGTTAAAAACACCCTGTGTGTGACGTTGATCTTGTGCGGGAAACCATATTTGCATTTGGCAGGCAACACATTGCTGTATAATGAGTTGCTATAGTGATGGCTGTTATACTTGTGTAGGGGCCTTTGTCAGTGTTCTCAGCGAAGCAGAGATGGACAGCTCCTCGTACCATCAGGCTGAGACTGCAGGACAGAGACCTTGGATTCACTCTGAAGGGAGAGCCACCTGTTCAGATACAGTCACTCGATCCACTTTGTCCTGCAGCAGTGAGTATTCACACACACATGAGACCCAAAATACAATATTATCATATTAAAGAAAAACTAATTTTGAAATTAAATATAACGTATAACAAAATTTGATACATTTCAACCAGATTTTGTTAAATTTCAAAGGGTGCTGCCTGACTGTCACAAATGACAGTATCTTTGATTCTTAATAATAATGCCTTATTAAGAAACAAGAAACATATAACTATTATTTACAGTTAGCAGAAGAGGTAAATTCTTCCTCTTTCACTTAAACTTTCATTCAAACATGTCAGTGCATGTAAAGCCAAGGAAAGCATTACACACACACATCCATGTTCCCTTAAGCGGCACCTGTTTTGGACCCTATCAGTCCCAAGCTGTCTCAGGCAGCTGTGTTCCTCCCATAAATAACCCTCCTTTTGTTGGAACACGAGTGACGGCTCTTAGAACTGATCTCTATGGTGATCAACAGCAGTATGGTTGTGGCGATAAACTCGTACCATAAATATCTGAAGTGTCACACAAAGCCCCACCCTGACAGGATGTGATTTACTTCTCTGTGACCTTTTGTTTATTTCCTTTCTTTCCTCTTTGCTATCTCTTCATCACCAGGCAGAGGGATTGAAAGAGGGAGATTACCTTGTGGCTGTGGGTGATACAGATTGTAAATGGATGGGAGTGAGTGAGGTTATGAAGCTTTTAAAGGACGTAGATGAAGAAGGCATCAACATCAGAGTGGTCAGCATGATGGACAGCAGTAGCCAACCAATGGTAACCTCCTTTCTTGTCATTGACAGACTGGTTTATTACGGAAACAAAATGCAATAATCTAAATCTAGTAAAAATAATACAGGAAAGAATAACAGTATTTTTATTAAACAACAAGGATGAAAAAGGATAAAAATATATAGTAAAAATTACTATTACTGGGTTGCTAAAAGTTTGTGAAACACCACATTGCGTCCTTTGTGAACATATAATGATTCATTTGCATAATTACTATATTACTTTTGTGGTTTAAAGCATCAGTGCTATTACAAGTAAGTGTAGCAGGTATGAACCACGTTCATACCTGCATGTCATGGCATGTTGGCTCTGTTCCTATATCTACTGAGCATTTTTAGGTATGTTTCTAATGTAGGCACATAATTACTGATAACAGTTGTTAATATTAGCATAATCCTACATAGAATTGGCCAGTATGGCAGTATTCCTTGTTTTGTTTTTTAAACTTATTATTTATTGTGGAAACACTCTTTGTATGACACACAAAAAATCTCTTTTTTTCCACTGTTTGGTACATGCTTCACCAAATCAAAATTCATAGGCTTTTTTTTAGGTTTTAAGACCAGCTGTGTGAAATTGTATGTTTACATCAAATAGGCTAAATTCTATTTAATTCAGTTTCATTTTTTAAAATGTAATTAACTTTATTTAACAGTTTCTAATTTGGATGTTGTTAGATCAAGTGTTTGTTAGGGGTTTAATTGCTTCTCTCTTAACCTTGCAGCCCAACAAGAGTGCAACGTACTGCGGTGGACTGCCAAAGACATATTCCATGATCTGCCTTGCACATGATGAGGATGATAAGAACCCAAAGACTCACAAGGTGGCAAAGAAACCATCATTTCTTAGCTGGGGGATCAAGAACAAGCTGAAGAGCAGCAGCACATTGAGTCTGCCCAATGCAGATTACAGTGGGGCTCAGCCCTGGAACAGGCCATGCCCAGCCTTTCCCAGCTCCCGTAATGATAGTGCTCTCTACTAAACACACACAACTGCATTTGTAAATACACTAAGCACAAAAGCACACTATATTGTAAAAATCAAGAGTATTATAGAATTAAAACTAAATACATTTTGCACACACCTATAGGTACATATACATACAGATGTAAGCTATTTAATTTCTATTAAAACATCTCATTATAATTAACGTGTTTTGTTGAATATGTAGACAAAACACAATATATGCTGCTCAAAATGTTTTAATTGTTTTTTCTATTTACTCTATTTACTTTATTTCTATTTACTGTATTATTGGTTAAAACTTAAGGGAAGATGTGATGAAGGATTTTTTTCTGCTAATGCATTTGAGGTTGTCAAAACAGACAGACTTCCTCTTTAAACTAACATGAGGGCTGATAGTTTGACGCTTGCTGTGCTGCGGGTGTTGAAAGCCTCTATTGTTCTGCAGTTGTACGTGACTCTTTACACTGCCAGAGGACACTCCTGTCCTTTTGCCTGCACCCCACAGCAAACAACCTGTTTCTTACAGACAGACCACCACAGAAGGTTTCTATGGTGATCTTGCATCATTGAAATGGAATTCTAATCCTGTGTCAATCACTGTAGAAAAAGAGAATGTAAGAAAGGACAGTGAATAGCGTCTTATTCTGGAATGTCTGTACAAGCAGTAATATTATTTTTGTGTATCTGAAGTATTTACAAATGCTGAAGGGATAAACTTTAATAGGACTTTGGTTAATAACTTAAACATACTCCCAAATTAAGCAAGAAAATACAATCAAAGTAAACACAAATACTGTTTTTTTTTTCTAAATCTCGTTTTGTGTTTTATTTAACGCTTTTTAAGTGTTGGAATATTTCACTGTCTACAAAGTAGATTTTTATACACATTTGATAATCAAATAATTTATATGCAGAAATAAAGATGAAACATAACTATATAAACATATGTATTCTTTTTAAATATTGTTTTTTTTATCATGAAACTGTAGCCTGATGTATATTATCATGGCTACTTTCTGTTACTGGGTGAATGTTCTTTTGCGTGGTGTAGTTTAAAAGGCACAAGGTGTTTTTTCCCATGTATATTAAACTTTAACTGTTGAAAAAACTTAATAAAACTTAACGTCTTAATTCTGGAAAGTCTTAAGCCTTTTAAAATGCCTTACTGCTGAAAATTCTTAGCAAGATCTACACTGAAACATTCTTATTTACTGTGCACCTACCGCCCTTGCTTTTAATAATGTGTTATCCTGTATGATAAACATTTTTGTTTTACAAATGTCTGTTTAGAATTGTAATTGCAAACACTGTTCTGTGCAGATGTAGATAGTTTTACTGTTTGTCACTTGTCAATGATTCAAAATAATGTACACTGTTGGGGTTTTTTTTTAGCTAGAATCAACATTAGTGACCTAATTCTGACATGGTTACAAATAAGGTGACTATGAAGCAAATCCCAGTTCAGTTTAACTGCAGTTGTCCGTGTTATTGTCTATATCCTGTGTGACTTGGTGTTTGGATAAAAATAAGCAAATGTCTGGTTTATGATTGATTATTGTTTCCTGCTTTTATGTTGTGTGTTTTGAAATAAAATAAGGGGCTGTCTGTTTTTATTGCATAAGAGGACACTGGGTATTTTGTGTGCTTTTACCCAACCACGTCAATTTTAGTTGAAAGCATAAGATGTTGCTGAGACAAGTAATTTTACCTGTGACTGTGTTGTCTGATGCGAGTGTACAACAGTTTTCACAGATAGGTAATTTATACATACAGCATGTCTTATCAGTTTTGTCAGTATGTTTTGTTTTTCTGTTAAGGTCTTTCATATTACATTCGGAGACTGTCACCGCAGCAGGGAGTATATTTCCGAACAGAATGTGACACATGACTGGTTAGTCATCTTCCCTCTTACAATTTTAAAATGCAGTTTTCAAAGGTTTGTCAAGGCATCCCAGGCTGTGGCTCAAAGTTTATATAAGGATCAGGTGTCTCAACAAATGTGACTGCTTTTAACAGACTGTTAAAATGCTGTAATATAATTATTCATTGACCATTGCTGAAAAATCTGTGAAACATGAAATTTGTTGATTCTAATCTTCACTTTATATGAGTGAATAAGTATCATCCAGCTTTGTGAGCATGTGAATCAGAGTAGTGAAAATGGTGTGGTGGACTAATGGATTTTAAATCACTCACAGACTGGGGAATTTTATGGTGTGGCCTGGCTGGGTTATTAAAGAGATTGCTTGCCAATGCCAGCAGTGATGTCAGAGCGGTTAAGTGTATTTGTGTATGTGTGTCTGTGTGTATAAGAAAGAAAGAAAGAAAGAAAAACTAAAGAGAGAAACTGCACAATGTTTGATGTCTCTGCATCTTCTGGAGAACATGAAGAAAAAAAATCATTAAAATACACCCACATTTCTTCCACACTAGCTTATATTTAAATACTGTTTAATTGGAATAATGTAGGTACTGTCTGTTTTTAAAAAGAACACTTTCCACCAGAATCATTTCTAACAGTATGACTCACCCACTTTCTCCTCTTCAGCAGTTTTGTGAAAACAGGCAGTGTACACTAACCCATTTACAAATGTTAGGACCTCACACCTGTTATTTAAATAACTGCACAAAAACATTTATGATGACAAGCTATTTTTATTTATAGATGCAATTTATATGAAAGTGCTTATTGTCATTACACAGACCTTATAAGTGAATGTAATGTATCAATACTGTGTCATTTGAAGATTAGATGCTAAATATAGGAAGATTTCACTCGAGCTGGGCTCCACAATTAATACACAATAGGATTAAAAACTGTGTTAAACCAAGACTATACAGTGGTTGTCAGTTTGCATAACGTAAAACGAATGCATTTTATTTTATTAGATCATATAATCATGTAGAAAAACAAAAGAAAAATAACACATTTAATACTATTTTCTGTTGATATTTCTGTAGACAGTTTTGCGGGAGACGCGTCCCTCTGCTGGACTTTGTAAACTGTTGCGTTCAGATGCGACGCCGTTGCTAAGAGGATTAAAGCACAACGGTGATTGGTTGAGTCAATGCATGCTAACCAATAGGATGCGACGTTAGTTTTCAGATGGAAAAGCGTCTAGTGACGTGAGATTGAGTTTAAACTTCATCGATCATAAGTAATGATAAGTTATAACACAACGTAACTGCGTCTTATTAAAATAATGTTCGTTTGAAAGCTTTGCCACGCGATTAGGAATGTGCTTGTTTTGTTCAAAACGTGGTTTTCAAGTCATGACGTTAAATCTCTAATCGAAACGAGAAACTTTTTGAGAAACATGTCTTCCAAATTCAACTTCAGCTTTAGAAAACGAGAGAAGACAGCGTTTGTAAGTCGTGTATTTATTTATGAGTGATGCTATCGCAGCTTACCAAGACTAAACTCTAGCCCTTTATACTAAAACGCTTTGCTAGTTGTGATGCTAACTTGCCACCAGTTGCATATTGTGGTGCCTACTACAGCTGCTCAGCAAATCTCATGTAATGTATAAAACAATAAATAAAAAAGACATTAAGTAGGGGAACTATTCCAGATTTCTTCAAAACTACAAGTGTGACGTGTATCCTGTGATTGTGTAATAAGTCGTGTGCTCCTGTTTACTTTTGTGGTTGTTTAGAGAAATATAGCACATGGCTTGATTCCTGCTGCCACTATTGCCCCAAGACCTGCTGTTCCCCGCACTCCCCCTCCACGCAGCCCCAACCCCTCTCCAGAGAGACCCAGGTATACTCACATTATCACCCTGGTACACATTTTCCAGTTCCCTTATACATACAGACGAGCTTTGTTCACTTACATATATGATCATACCACAAAAATAGAAAAGGTCTTAGGAGCCTTTTAATTTATTCTCCATTAGCTATAATATTTGTTTAATCACTACAAAAATGCTCAATTCAAAATAAGTTAACTTATTTTAATCACTACAAAAATGCTCAATTCAAAATAAGTTAACTTGTATTCGATGTGTAACAAATTTGTTAATCTAATATCTTCAGACTTGAAACCCTGTCATTTATCTGATATTTCTCTCAGGTCTGCGTTGGCAGCTGCCATCTTATCCTCTTCCTTGACAGGTCGTACCGTTGCCATTCCTCCTCCACGCCAAAGATCTTTCTCTGAAAGCAACTGCTCTCACACAGACAGCCAATGTGGCTTTGAGCCCTTTGCTACCACAGCACTTTATACCAGGTAACTCTGTACACTGTTTCTATGAATTGAATCTCCCCGCTGTTATTTATTTAAGTGCTGGAGTCTGAAAGCACACTCATTATCCCAACAGATTTGCAACTCAGTTTTACAACAGCATGATTTCTAATCAGGGTTACCTGGGCAACACAGTGGGCTATATTGCCTGTGTATAACGTCTATTGGTTTAGCAAGAGGGAAATGGGTTTACTTGGCCTTTGGTCAGGTTGCCCCTCTGTTTTAGGATTAAGTACCATTACAATTAGATTGTAAACACATTTTCAACAACTGAACTCTACTTGAATTAACTCAGATTTCCTATGTGAATGTAATAAAAATCCTACTAATTTGTTTGCTTTCAAATACTAGGGACAGATGGCCAGGTACAGTGACAGAAAGGTCCTCTGTGCCTTCCCCAGAGCACACTGATGAAGATGATGATAACGATGAGGTGGAGGGTTTTGATATAGATGAAGATCCTGTGTATCAGTCCCTTGAGTGCCAGAGCAGAGCTGATGACATAAATGTTGTTTATGCTGTGCCATTAAAACACAGGAAGGTACTGTGGTGTGTGGGTCTGTGTGTGGTTTGCTTTGTACTATCATGCTGTAAGAATAGGAGGGGTTGCATTTACTAATTTTAACCATGAGATGGAGCTTTTCATTCATTCAATTTCTGCTGTGACTGAAAACCTAGTCAGACATGATACAGAAATGTGTGTTCAAATCTGAAATCCTGTTTTTTGATGGCTTGTTGACTTATACCTGACCACCGATTCTTACGTCTGATATTTCTGGGGTGTGACCAGGGTGTGACCAGCTCAGATGCTGATGAAGAGACTGATGACTCTGCATTTGACATTATATCTCCTCTTCAGACTGAAGGTTGGAGTCCCTTGAAAACATGAAAGTGTTTATTTATTAGGCAGTAGCAACATGATATAAATTCAAATTAAAATCTACATCTGAACATCTGATTGTAAACATAATTATTAAGTTACCTTAATTCATGGTGGCTGTTAAATCATGTATTTATAATGTATGTGTGATTTATGTTAAGCTTCTTTTGTTACAATTCAAAATATTATTCTTTTCCATTTGTCTCTCATTTTAATTTGATTGACTTTGTAGGGCCATGGTATTTTTTTGGCACGTTGATGGCTATAATTAATACAAATTTTCTATTTCAGAGGAAATTGTTTTTCAGGAAGGAGCTGCTCAAACAGTAAGAGAACCCCTCTACTAATTATGCACAATGAGAAGCTGTAGTCATTATTTTGATTGATGAAGTTAATTCAGGGTTTAGAGCTAATTTTCTAACACTGCTGTAAATGTCAATTATGTTGAACCCTGGAGTGGATTGTCTACTAAAGGTCATTTTGTCCCAGACTCAACAAGTTCTGCCAAAACAGAGAGAAAAAATTGATACTGACATAAAGAGTGAGGTCAGAGGCACCTTACAGAAGAGGTTGTTATCAGTCAAGAAGTGTGACTGAAAATCAGAGAGGATGGGGAGTGGGAAGGTGTTTGAGAAAGAATAAAATTATGTAGGAGTAGAAGATTGTTTTGGGCTATTTTTGTCGTCAGAATGTTTTTGGCTATTTTAGTCTATTTTTGACCCAAGAATCTCTTACAATCACTTCACCTTTCTAGTAAATAGCACTTAGCACAGACAGTGGGTTAATGCTTATACACTCCAGTTAAGCCATGTAAACCTGTGTACACACACAAACAACTCCTTCCCTGATTTTTTACTCAGTATTGTTGGATCAAAATAATAACTGTTCCTGCAAGTACCTCCAAGCCTTTATAAGGGATCTCCAATCTTATCTCCTAATGAGAAAAAAAGTCTTCATTGGTGAGAATGCCTAATGAGTGGATGCTGTGTACTTTTCACCATTATAGAATTAAATAATCACTGATGCAAACTAGACAGTAGTAGAATCAGTAGAAACCTTTAATCAGTTAACTTTCTTCTGTTTCCATAGCAGCCATCATCACCCCGACAACCAAGATCAGTTTCTCATGGGAACATGGCATCTCCAGGTACTTCTGTCATAGATTATTTATTACAAAGCTATTATCTATACACAGCAAATGCCTAATCATGTTTAACATCACCTGCATTTACCTCAGACTGTTTTTGTCAGTCTGTGTAAAATGTCCCATTTTCAGGAATCTTCAAAGATTTGAATGCATAACATAATTTCTGTTTTTAACAGAAAGCACATTAAGGACATTGTGAAAGTCTGATTGATACCATATTTATTCAGTCTCTGCTTTCAACAGACTGGAGACAAATGAGGAGACAAATAAGGACTGTGTAATGCATTTATGGGAGGGTTATTGAAGTTTAGAAGAAGTGAAAAAAAAATGCTAGACTCCCCATTCAGCTCCTCTCATGGGCTTATTGTTGTCAGCAATGAGATATGAGAGAGAGACAAGAAGAGAGAGAGATAAGACAGACTATAACTATAATGACTGTGAGGAAATGTTCTATAATGACTGTTCTAGAAACTAGAATATCCTCAGCATTTTTTTTATATTCCCCACTTCTCCTCTTCTTCCAGTGCTGTAATTGTAGTCTCTTTCTATTGTGTGCTCATCATGGTGACTGTCAGCTTTTTGGACTGTGGTGACTTTTTGGACTTGATTCTACAGAAGTTGTGAAAGGGGAAATTGGAATTGCAATTGGTAACTTATTAGGAGTTCCTTTGGGAGATAAAGTCTTGTCTGCTGTGTTGGCAACTGTATTGTTAGCTGTTAAACACAGAGCATCTCCTGCCAAAGCAATGTATGCCAAAATGTGGCGTTTAGAAGGCAATTATGTTTTGCTTTAAGCCACTGAAAAAATCAATGGTGACTAAAGACTTAATAACAAGTAGTACAAATTAAAACAAGGTCAGAAAGTGGCAAGAAAAATTATTATCTAGAAAGTTGGTATATTGGGACAAAGTTTAGTTAGTTACGTTAAGAAAGAATTCTGATTAATGTATAGGGATATTGGTGAAGCCTGATAATATTTTATGTATTCTGTGTTACAGTATATGTTTGAATGACTCAGGACTTGCAGAAGAAATTCCATTGTACGTAATTGTTAATATTATATTGGCATCATTTTATGTGTCGTGATAAACTGTTAGGTGTGTATAAGCTAAGTGTTATATATGATATGTTTCATATCAATCTAAAAAATAAGCTTTAAGCACACGCAGACAACAGCTGTTCCACCTTTAACAGCAACAGAGACTTTCTGTGAGGGAGAGCTGTGTTTGTTTTGTCAAATATGACCTTGACATCCGATCTATTGCTGAGAAATCCTGATCAAGGGGCAGAGATGTCAGAAACACTTCTTTGTGTTTGCAAAGTTTGAAAGCTGAAGGGAAAGACAGATCAAAGAGAATTATAATTGAGAAAAGCAGGAACAATTTGACTGCACTAGGAGTCACAATAAAGGGGCTAGTTTCTCTTCCATATCCAGTGTTAAGCCCTGTAAGAGTCAAGCTAAATGCCTTGGTCAGGGGTGTTTGGCATGATTAAAAGTAGCATGTTCCAGAGCTTCTGTGACATCTTTCATATAATTCCTGACCTTGGTGAGGTCTAAACTAGATTTCAATATTGTACTGGACATAGTGACTGGTTAGTTATGTATTAATAATGGAGGGAAGGGGAAGGTCAGAGATACCTTGGCTGAGAGGGGTGGGTATTAATGATTACGTGGCAATCATTTGGGCATGGTGGATGGTAAAGAGATCTATTACCACTTGATACAGTAGCTTCAGATGTTTTAAGGATGAGAGTGGCTAGGAAGCTAGCCATTAAAAACTGAGAGGCGGCAGCATTGTGATTGAGAAAGTTGTCGGTAGGTCATTCAAAGTGGGTCATGAAGATGGAGGGTGAGCATTAGCTAGGAGAAGGCCAGGGAATGATTTGAGTTTATTATGGAAACTTCAAACCTATATATAACATTGTGTGTGCATCCTATGTGTTCTTTCACTTCTTCTATGGCCTATGCTTTTAATGATATTTAAAGATGTGCAGTGGAGCTTTAAGAAAATGTTGAGACTAGAAGAATTAGGTTTGAGTGGCTAGTTTTTATCAAGCACAACATGTAGGAGTTGTACAGTTGAGTCTGAATAAATGTTTGAAGAAGGTGAGAAACCTACAGAGAATTTGGAAAAGTATTTGTGAGATAAACAATGATCAGAATGTGGCATACTGTACATTGGGTTTACTGAAAGAATACCTCATTTACTTAATGACTCAATCACTCACTAATTCTCTTGTGCAGTTTATTCTGTCAATTAGTGCATCACTCACTTATTCAACCAATTACCTGCTTCACTAACTTGCTTGTTTAAACAATGTTTTATTTTTTTATTTTCTTCATCAGATCTTAATAGTGACTTGAGTACTCACTCTCATAAATCAACACTGCGTACTCCTCAGAGAAAAACCTCACGTCCAGTAAGAGGAAAAGAGAGAGACATCAGCTCAGGTGGGGGACTTGAGTACTTGCACTATGCTCTTTGACATCTGACCTTTCCAGCTAAGTGCACTTGTTTTTATCGTCATTGACGGCTTAACATATCTACAAATAAAAATACACAGACTGTGTATTTTAATCAATGCTAATGTTCTAGAGCTGTGCAAGAAGAATAGATTAATGTTTAGAGTAATCTCAGCAGAGCATACAGTGCCAGGCTCATTAATGAATATTAAACTGAACAGATGGCCAAAACACTTTTAAACCATTTGCACAGATGTATTAATTTAGAAGATTTAACAGATTGTAAACAGAAGTGTATAAACATTTTTGATCTGCAGTGGGAAATTTGGCTAGGGAATTTATCTTGTCAAACAGTCAGAGTTCACGTTTTATTTTTTCTACTATGTGTGCTGTTCTATTACTTGCTGTCTAATATTTTGAGAAATGTCTTGCTGTTTTCCTTTGCTGCACTGCTTCCTGCTGTCCTTTCTTTGCCATTTGCCATTTGTTGTGTTTTTGATGGTATTTTGCTGCTGTTCTGTGTTTTGGAGCTCTGCTGCATTGTGTGTTGCTGTGTCTTTCACACTTTTTTATACCTTGTTCCTTGTCTGTTGTTCTTGTGCACATTTTTTGTAATTTCTTTGTATTTCTTTGCTTTCATATTTGTGGCTGTGCTTTGTTTTGTCCTGCTCTTCCCTGTGTTCTGTGTGTGGCTGTCCTGTGTGTCACTGTCCTGTGTGTGGCTGTGCAATGCAGAGACTAGTGAAGTGTTGCGCTTTGCGCTAGACATGCATCAAGCACTGGTAAAGGAGCTGAGAGAGCAGACTCAGGTTCTGGCTCAGGAAAAGGAGAGGCTGGAGAAGAAATGTTTGCAACAGAATCAGCATATAGAGAAACTCCAGCAGGAGTTTTCCCAGCCTCACAGAGAGAGAGGAAACTCCACAGGTGCCTCCGCACTCCACCCTCATTCGCTCCACAAATCCCACTGTGCTCAGAGGGGCTTTAATATATTATAAAACCTACTGAGGAACAAAATCTGACAATATAGAAGTAGATTGGTCCTACCGTTCAACATATGCCTACTTCTACATTTTCTAATTATGAGTCATTTACAGAGCTGTACAGTCTCTTTCATAAGCCACTTACAATGCGACTATTCATTGGCCACTTTATTAGATACACTTATGTTGTAATGAAAGCATCACACACTTGCAGATTCTGGCACATGCAGAATTTCAGGTTGTACATTCAAGAACATTTTTGCACTAGTGCTGCTGGAACGCTGTAATATTGTTCTGATCACATATATACATAGATTACATTTATTACACATTTTGATGTTTGGACCCATTTTGTTTAAATGTCTTGAAATGGAATAGATAGATAAGGTCATTAACAAGTATGTGTACTGCTTTGTATAGGTGTGTCTAATAAAGAGGTCACTGAAAATTTGGATGGTTGCTTCTGGATTTTAACCATAAACCATAAATAACCATAACCATAAACCATTTTAACCTTCAGATTTTAACATTTACATTAAATTCTCCTTGAAACATTTACAGGTGTGTCATATTAAAAATTAAAACATTATTATACTCATTTTAAAGTGCATTTTATGTATACATGTTATTGTTTTCCACAGCCCAAAAATAATATGGGAATACATAAATAAAAAATAAAACAAAGTGAAATTTGAGTGAAATAAAGTTTGAAAATTAGAGTTTGAAATGTTATATAAATAGTTACTGTCCATCGTTCCTGGCTGGCGTAATTTCCACTCTTTCCACTGGACAGTTTTTGAACATGTACATAGTTATGACGAAGATCATATGTGAGAGGAGGTTTTCAAATTATGCAAATATTGTGATAATATTGTTTGGCTGTATTCAAAACAAAGAAAATTCTTGCTATAAAAATAGCCTCTTTATAAAATAGCCAATAAAAATAGCTTCTTTTTTCTTCTCAAATCCAAAAAATATTAAAACTTGATGACAGTTGTTGAAATATTGCTGATATTTTTAACACTGTTGGACATGAAATGTATGTTAAGGCAGTTTAATTTGCCCCTTGACCAAAGATGCCCATTGTAAAGAAACATCCATATGTTGTATGTGTGTGTTTGGGTTGAAATGTGTGGCTTTGACCATGTTATGTAGGATCTAACTGTATGGTTGTATGTGCTGTAGGTGAGATCTCTGAGTTACTGAGTCTAAGACAGCAGGCTCAAGAACTAGTGGATGAGAATGATGGGCTGAAAATGACAGTTTATCGTCTCAATGTGGAGCTCAGCAGATACCAGGCCAGATTCCGACCACTCACAAAGAATGAGGTAAAACTCTTCTTACTGTGCAGCACTTTAAGAGACTATTTTCTTCACACAGATTAAGCCTGGAGGTCTAGGCCCAAATTTACAGTACATGACAGTGATTCAAAGTGAAAGAGTTCTCAGCCTTGGGTTTATTCATTTTATCTGTATTTGTAACTTTCTTTGTATCAAAGTTAGCAAGGTCATAACTGTGAAAATAGTTACAAAAGTAACAGAAATGTTGCTGTTCGATAATTTTCTAAAATATCTTTCTGTTATTTACCCATCTGATCATGTATTTAAATGTTAATATGTTCTGAATACATACATTTAAGAAAGTTTACATGAATAATAAATGTGTTTATGTTGCTTATGATTAAATTAAGTGTTTTATAGTAATGTTAATACACTACACATTAGTCAAAATAATGTGTATTTACTTATGACCTTACTATGGGCAAAACATTATCTAAAATGATAAAAGTGGCTGTTTGACTATTTATGAGATGTTATATTTGCAGTCCTGTTTGCCAAACCCTCCGGTATAATGCCAGAGATTGGAGCTGTGTGATAAGTTAGTTACTAGCACGTCTACAGTGACTTGGAGAAAACTTTGGTTTTACTTTATCTTATTATTGATTAATAAAGGAATTGGTTGTGAGATTTTCAGTAGTAACACTGTCTTCTTCAGTCATGCAGGGCGTCATTATATGACGCCACAGTAATGATATGCAGTCTTTCCTTTCATCTCCCACTGCCTGTTTAATGCAGAGATGATAGTTTACTGGATATTATAATTTCAAAGGAGCATTAACCAGCAAGAGGCAGAGATTTGATCAGTGTGTTTGTAGAATCAGAGAATGTCTCTGCTTTACCCTGCTGTGTAGCTTGGGCTCTGCCTTCTGAATGCATTAGTACCTACTAGTAAAGGGGTCTCAAATCCTTTTCCTAAAAGCTCACCTGCAGAGTTCAATACAACCCTAATAAAAAAACAAAACCCTAGAAGTAGGAAACACATCATTTATTTCTGCTGCAATGCATGCTGAGAACAGCAACAAACCCTCAGCACACTCCACAGGTTTTACACCCAGTTTTTCTAAAAAGCTTTGGAGGTTAAAATTGCTGCTTGAACGTGAGTTAATGTAGATTGAGATTCAAAGTAATTCACATTTTGTGATATCTGTGATTACAAAAACACTTTTGTAGTAGATAAAAATGAAATTTAAAGTGTACTGTCTCTAAGCTCTGAACTGTTGTTTAAATGAGCAGAGTTTTATATGTAGGAGTTGTAATGCAGCATAAAGCCCTTGGCGATGGTGTAACTAAAAAGCTGCTTTGTCATGAGTTTTTATGTGTGTTTATGCAGTAAATATGAAGTGGGGAACGCACAAACAGAGGCATTGCACTACAAGCCTTTTTTAACAAGCTGTAGAACAGACTGAGAGTCATGGGTGCTGTGACCTCTTTGCTGTCCATCTTTGGACCATCAAAGATCTTGGATACGTCCCGCCGGTGTCGTTTTATTAAGGATGAAGGGACAGGTTGCACTTATTTTAAATTGATGAGGGCTGTCTGAACTCTGTGCCTGTCTGGCTGTCTGGCTCACTGTCAGAATGATTTATTTTATTTGATTTATTTGCCCAGACACTTTGGTATAATAAATACATTTTATTAATCAATGCTGAATTGACATGCCTGATATGGTCCTCATTTAGAGATGAGTTTAGGAGTAATGGTCCAAAACCTCAATGAAAAAGACATCTTTGGATCACAGAACCATACATAGCCTTTTCTCATTCATATCACCTTTGTTAATTTACTGTGACTAAACATTTAACTGTCCTTGGCCCCTGAACTAAATAATGACTAATTTGAGCACTGGTGTGTTGTTGGGCAGAAGCACAGAGAGACAGGATAGAATTTGCAGGATAAATATACTCTGTCGCTTTAGTTTCAGGTCAGTAGCCTGAATCCACTCTCCTGCTTTGTCTCCTGCTGCCCTTCTTTTCGTCTCAGCTGGGTTTAAAATGTGAAAACATATGGTCAGTTATCACACAGACTTTAGTTAAAGTCTCTTAAAGTTTTTCTTTCTTTTTTTCTTTCTTTCTTTCTTTCTTTCTTTCTTTCTTTCTTTCTTTCTTTCTTTCTTTCTTTCTCTCTCTCCTTCTCTCTCTCTCTCTCTTTCTTAGTGAGTGAATATGGCTATAAAATGTAAGATGTCTGAATGCTCTGCTTGGAAAATAAGCCTCAGGAAGGGGCATGTATGGGGGTGTTGGAGTGGTTAGGCCAGTGACTGGCAGCACTGACGCAGTGTAAATGAGTCAGTAAATCTTGAAACGCCCAATGTTTTTTTCCTCTGATTAGAGTTAAACATACTAATGCATCTTATGCACGACACAGCACAATTTGCTTGACCAGTAAAGTACTTTTTGAGCTGATATTTAAAACATAACTTGGATTAATTTAAAGGTTGTTTTTTTGGAGAGGCTTGCAATACTAACTTAGCTTTAAAAGCACACGATTACACCCTCCCTTTAGATCAATCTCCAAAGCCACGCCTTCTCCAAAGTGCATGAAGGTTTACATATACATAGGTTGTCCCTCTTGCCTGTTAACCTATCATTGCACTGAATGTAATGATTAGACAGTTATTTTACGGCCCTGTGCCTTTCACAGAAGATACATAAGCATGTGAATATATATTTTGACCACTGCAATTGCTATCGGGATGTGAGAGACTTTCATAACAGCATAACAAAGATGTTTCTGGAAAAAAACACTCACCCTGCCTTTAATTACTTATTGATTATCATTAATACAGGCTGATATAACCTTATTGATAGTCAGAGTTCAGAAATAAAATGTTGATGTGATTTATGGTTGCTTATGTAACCTTTGTCTTAGAGACTTTTCAGCATTGTGAGTGGAAAAATGTGCTGTAATTCTGAAAAATAAAGAAATTATTTTGTTTTTTACCTGTAAGAATACAAAACTTTCTCTATTATTTTACCAGTTATCTTAATTTAAAAGTAATGAATCAAAAGTCAAAATCAAAAGTCATCGTTCATTGTCATCATATAATGAATGTGTGTGTAGAAATAAAAATTAAGAAAATTATAGGCCATGGACTGCTTTCAGAATATTTCTCTTAAACTCACAATGGCAGCTGTCCTGAAGCAACCTTTGAGCTATATCATTTCTGAGTAGTGTGTGTGTGTGTATGTGTGTGTTTTGTGTTTATTTCTCATGCTGTCCTGAGGGGGCCATTGGCTCATATCACTTGCAAGTTCTGAATTGCCCTCATGCATTAACGTCTGTAATGCTTTTCAGCCCACACACATATTCCTGAAACAGTATTTTCTTTAAGCATGCATATACACATGCTGCCCTGTCGTTGATCTGAATCCAATATTATGCTTGTCTTTGTGATCATGTACAAGTCTTCTAATAAGCAACTTGTATAACTTAATTTTTTTTATTTTTCCATTTTTGTTTTACTTTGTTTCATTGCTTTACTGCACAATTGAGGTGCTTGACTGAGAACACTTCACAATATTTGTTATAGTTTACCAAAAAGATCTGGTATAATGTTTAGTCCTGTTCTTTTTAAATTTCCCAGAATTCTCAGCTCCAAGGCTTGCCAATGAAAGGACCTGCACCTCCTTGGCTGGTATGTAGAAAACAATAGGCATACACTATTATCTACTTTTAGTTGACTATTTGTTTTATGTACTATAGGCATATGTTATGTACTTATATATACTTATCTGGATGCGTTTGCTAGTTAATTATGAAAGCAGTGAATTCTTGGATTAAACAATGAAAGAATGTGTTTCTAAGTACACAGTGATGTGAATTAGTAAAGTAAATGGTCAGATTTCTCCACAGGTCTGGTCAGCTTGATGTTGTTATGAGGGACAGAAGAGAAGTTTAGATCAATACGTTTTGGTTTAAGTGTCTCTGTTTAAAGCTATGGTTGTACTCTTTATTGCCTTTAGCTGGATATGAAATATTTATCACCCCTACTACTGGCCTATGAGGACCAGCTGAATGCCAGAGACAGACTTCTCAAGTCCTGTGAGGTGAGTGTGTGTTTGAGAGTTTGTGGGTTTGTGTGCCTATGAGAAAAGCTGAAGTGAGTTCACCCAACATACATCATTTTTTTTGTTTGAGGATTTATTTACTTATTTACTCTCTCTCTTTCTTTCTCTCTCTCTATCTCCCCCCCCCCTCTCTCATTAATTCTTATTTTCCTCTGTCTCACACTGAAACACACTGACAGACAATGTGCAGTCGATGCTTTCACACTACTAAACTGACTTGAAGATCTTTCTATTCAGAGCCACGTTTGGGTTTCAAAAGAGACTGACGGCCCTTTCTATCACACTTTCTCTTCAGTCAAGAGATGAATAATCCATCAGTTTCATCAGTGATATTTGAGCATTTGACTCCATCATTTCAAAGTCATCTCCCATACAATAGCCACAATACATCTCACACTGTCAAAATGTCCCTGATTTTTTGGAAACTTCTAAAAGATAGATTGAATGTCACTAAAGAGATGCAGAGGTGTTATTTCAAGAGCTTGCAATGCAGCTGTTGGATGAAAGCTATGGTGACTTTTTGCTCTGCGCACCTGTGCTAAAGTTTTAGAAGATCTCTAGCTGAGATGAATACAGTTAGACAGGCAATGGAGGACAGTCATGCATACTAATAAACCTTCTTACTGTATTCTGAGAGTTTGTGGAGTTTGTCATATGCCAGAGTGAAAGTTGCCTGTGTTTCTTCTCCTGGCAGGAAGAGCTGCAGAGTCTGAGGGCACGTGTTGAGGAGGTTGTTCAGGAAAATGAAAAACTTTATGCTCAAGAAAACAAGAGCACTATCAGCAACAAAGAATGGTGAGGTTGAGTTTGCTTGTGAAGAAAGTTTGTTTGTATATAGACAGTGAATGCGTAATGTATCCAAAACACTGTGTTTTCACTGCTGTGACTGATTATGTATTAGTTTTTCTCCATTTTAAACACATTTTTGCTTTTTACTGCAGTAGTAAAACTTACATTTTACTTTCTATGTGCAAAAATTCAATATCTCTTAATTAATTTGAAATCATAAAACGACATGCATAATAACCATAAAGCAATTAGCAAAGTTGTGTTTTGCTAATGAAATAAAGCTTTCATAAGTTACAAAAGTTTCTGATGGGGTATATCACATCACACCAAGTGTGGTGTTACATAATGCAGCATATTTCATGTCAACTACTGCCAACTGTAAGCATTTATTTTTCTGTTGCTGGGAATAAAATCTCAGCTGACATCCCCGGAAAGGATTTCACAGCAGAAAGAAAAAACAAAGAGGAAGGGTGAAAATGTCCAGGGGGATTCTGATAGTCCTGAGGATGATAACAAAATCAGGCTGTCCTTTCCTTAAGGCAAACAGGCAGCTAAGCTCTATCACAGCAGCCTGGCCTGATGTCCTGTGCGATTATAGCTCGAGATCTGCAGACTAAGGATATGTGAGGACGTTTTCACACAAGAGAATGAGAATGCATGTGATTTAGGTTCTCATATTAAACAAACGTTAAAGAACCCTCCACTTAAATACTTTTAAACCTTCCTCTGGGTTATTGTAGATTGTTTTAGGATTGGGTTGTCATGGAAACAGTGTTTGCATCACCATGTCAGATACAAAATTTCATCTTGATAATAAATGAGTGTTTATATGTGCGAGCATCTTTGTCTGTGTGATAAGGGGACAAGAAAAATAAAGTATAACAGTAGAACCTAAAGTAAAGTGCATTTCCTTCAGCTATACTTTTTCTCTTCTCTGAATATCTGTATTTAAACCTGATTTGAACTAAACACTTTGTGTGTATGTTGACTCAGAGCTGTCAGGAGGTTAGTTCTTTTTACTCTAAACTGTTTTAAAACTGTCCTAAAGCTTTTGTTGTGTTTGCCTGTCTGCTATTTATTAGTGAAGAAGCTATCATCTCTTCACTGCAGGAATCATTATAATGACAGTATAGTTATAACACTGACACAGGTGTGTGTGTGTGTGTAGGAGGCAACTGCAGGAGCAGGCTCACTTGGTGTTGGAGGAGAATCAAGTGTTAATAGAGCAGTTGGATTTGCAGTATACTAAAGCTAAAGAGACCAACAGCAAACACACACAGGAGGGTAATGATGCATACATTGTGCCAATGTTTATACTGTTTTACATCATCATCTGTATATATCAATAGAATTAGCCATTCATATGTCTCATACATTCATGCTTTAGGATTTCCAAGAGAAGCTGTCTTGTCCTGTAAAGGTTTTGACTGACCTTGAGTGGTCTGGTAGCACTTATAGGTTTCTGTTGGAGAGTTTGGATTGAGACACTATTTGTATGATATCTTTAAAGAGATGAGCTTTCATAGCTCCAGTGTTGCTATTGAAAATCTTTCAATTCTAATTCTTTTATGTTCTGGCAAATCCAACCACAGTCTTAGATTATGAAAATATTCTTCTCTCATATGTTAAAGGAGAAGCATCCTCGTCACTACATAACCTATACAGCATGTACTGCATACTTATTCAGTTACATACACATTTAATGTCTGTGTGTGTGTATGTGGGTGTAGTGTGTAAGGTCTCCAAACAGGTGATGTTGTTGGAATCAGAGAAGCAGGCTCTGGAAAATAAGCTGAAGGTAGAGCAAAGAGAGCACCGTGCCCTGAAAACAGAGTTTCAAAGAATGCGAGCGGCTCTAGAAAACTCTCTGAGCTTGACTGAACACAAAGCTATGACAGACAGCCTCAGAAGGTACAACACTACCAGTCATTTACATGTTTTATGTCAATGCAAAGACAAGTGCAATAATTTACACTTTTTTGTAAAGATTGACTTTACAGAAGGAGAATATTATGTCTATGGATCTTCCTTATTTATAAATCTCAAAAGTCTAAAAGGCAGACACTTCTAATAGAGAATAGAGACAGAGACTTGTAAGAAGAGACATTTATTTCTACTGATGAAGTGCTGTTGAATTATGAGAAGGTTTGTAGTGAGAGGATTTCTGAAGAATTATGTGAATAAAGGTAGTGATCTAATGAGATAATGCTGTAGTTACATCAAGATATTAAAAAAATTTAACTTTTTCCAGAGTTTTAATATCTCATTAAATTTTAAGCAACCCATAGAAAGCACTTCTTTTCCCCCGTGTGTCTCTTTTTCTTGCAATATGAATGGAGTAGGAAACAGAATATACAGTTGTTTTTACTCTATACACTGTGTATGTGAGTGGGGTAACTTGGGGATGATTTAATGGAATGGATGAAAATAGCACAGAGATGTACACTCATCACACACAAGGACACAACTTCACCATTAACTTACACACTCATACATACAGTAAATCCATGTCGACACAGACACATGAAATGGAGGTACTTTAAATACAACAACAGATCCTACTGTTAAATGCATGCGTTTTATCTTGAATCATTTCTATATGCTTTTCTTCTCAGTCATTGTGTATGTATGTGCGTTTCAGGCAGCTGGAAGAACATGAGAGGGTGAAAAATTGTGAGGTTGAAGAGTTGTTGGCACGTGTGAGTGCGCTGGAGGCAGAGAGAAAGATTCTGCTGCTGGAGAAAACCAACCTTAACACAGACATCAAACACATTAAAACAGAGCTACAGCTTTCACAGCAGGCTAACAGGTGCATGTGTGTACATGGACACACACACACACATACTTGCATATGTGGTTTACGGGGGCTCTCCATAAGCGTAATGATTTTTATATTGAGCTAAGACCAGCTAACAAGTTGGACTAAAAATTTCGATTAAAAATGTTTTTTAGACTCTGCATTGTAATGTGGCATAATATTATAGATGTTTGTGACTGCGAAAACATGGTTAGCTGGGTAGAGGAAAATCAGGATGAGTAATAGGCCATAGAAGCAGAGACAGATTATTTTGGCCAGAGGCTGTAGAGACAGAAAGAGAACAGACAGGAAGTGTAATAGCTGCAGCAGTGTTAGAGGAGAGATGAGAAACAGTCTCTGGTTTAACCAAGCAATCAACACAAGCAAATTCTGATGCAGGAAACTGCATTAAATATATAAAGTATATAAGGGGCTTTTAAATTTGATGTTTAATGTTCAATATTAATTATAATAATATATGGATTCATATGTTACTCTATTTAAAAAATCATAGTGAATCAACAGTGAATACAAATGCCATCCGATTGCTGCCCGGGTGCTGCCTACTGCTCCGGGTGTGTGTGTGTTAATGACTTGCAGTGTGTGTTCACTCCTTACCAATGATGGGTTAAAGACAGAGGTCACATTTCAGTTATGGGTTACCATATCTGCCAAAAACATGTCACTTTCACTTTTTACTCACTTTACTGTTTTAAACATATTCACTCTGGGTTGTTTTTTAACCTCTCACTGTCTTTCTCTCATTAGGAAGATTCAGAGGCGTTTACATGTCCTGGAGCAACAGGTTGAAGACTCCTTAGAGAAAGAGCTTATCGCTCATCAGTACCTTGCAAACATTGTCACACTTGCAGAGAAAACCACCCATGAAAGAGACCAGCTCACACACCTGGTAAATCTGTAGAAACCTGCTTGAAACAGCTATTTATCTCTACAGGTGTCAGTCAGCTTATATAGCTTTATTCTAAGTCCTCTGAGTTGTGCTCTGCACCGGTTACTCATTCACAATGAGTGGTTACTTACCAGTGGTTATTGTTTTCTGAACCCAGATTTTAAAAACACATTTGAATCTTAAATTGTACAGCTGTCCATTTATGTTATGAACATAAGAAGAAGCATCTTTTAAGACACACAATATTTGCTGAACTTGGCTTTTAAAGTAGTCACATTCCAACCCTGCATCAAATCATGTCCACAGAACTTTGGTGTTTGAAGCAGGGCCTTAAGCTCAAGGATTACTAAAATTTCAGACTCTTTCAGACAGAAGCAGAGCTGCACTGCTGCTTGGGGATGTGTTCGTAACAGGAAACTTTTGAAGATTGGCTTTGCTTTGCTGCCCTTGCTCTGCTGTTTTCCCCATTTTCTTTTTCCCACTTCTGTCTCTTTCCGTGCACTTGTCCTAACAACCTTTTCAATCATGACTGTCTTCTTTGTCCTTTTTTTTCTGTCTTTCTCTCTCTAACTGTGTAACCCATTCGTTTTTCTTTATCCTCAGGCTTCATCTCTTGAAAAAGACAAAGAAGGCATCATCACCCGCACAATAGAAAGCACAGTTTGCCTTGGAAAACTCCAGGAAAAAGTAAAGGTACGACATGCGGTTTACAAATTAGCGGGGAAAAGTATATGCCTTATGCTGAATAGAAATTAGAGGGTTCAAACAAATAGCCTTTTCCTGTGCTGGTGCTCAGACTGGAACCATGCTGTGAGATTTCACTGCAGAAACGGTGATTCTGGCCCTACTGTTCTTGAACCAGGAATTACTGAAGAAAAAATACCTTTAAGTTTTTTTCTTTATTTTCTTTTTTTCTTTAAGTTTTTCAAACACCAACTCTTTCTGGTATTTCGGTAGAAAATGGGTACTGGGACACTAGTCTTGAGGCACTGTATGTTTGTACGAAGAGCTTGCTGAGGGGTTGGAGTTAGTTTTAGTATTGATTGCTTTAAAACACTTATTAAAAATTCAGCACTGAGACTAAGACACACGCAGACTGCTGACATTCACAGAATCACACAGCCTAATTAAATGACCTTGTCTATCTGACATTTCCAACAGGAGGTCAATCCAGACACTCACAAGCCCCCACACTCAGCAGGTCTATAATTAACAGTTCAAATGGAGGGTGATGTCAGTTGCACAGTGAATGTTTTCCCCCTTTGACTGCAGTTTGGCTCTGTTCAGTCTATGTCACTCGGAATTAGAGCTATATTTCAGCCTATATTTGTAATATCCTGTATTTGTGATTTTTCCCCATTATCTACTCTCTATTTACTGCAGCTGCTGTGGACAAGACAACCCAATGGATTTTATTTTCTCAGTTATACACAGACAAGACTGTGTTAATTAAGCCATATATTATGCATGGCATAATATAGTGCAGCTTTAGAGCCGTGTATTCATGATTATGTGTAACAGATTAATTTTTCCACACTACATCAATCTGAAAGAGTGGACTGGCGTGACAAAACTAGTTTGTTTCCATTGTAATTGAACAAAAAAAATGAATGAAGCTGTTTTTCGTTCTGCTTACTTGCATTGTAGACATATATACAGTACTTAAATTAAAAAAACACACGTGACCTTTTGCTTTATAAAATGGTAAATAATATCAAGTATGTTTGAATTTCTTCACCAGCCTTAAATGTTTTTTCTGTGTCATGCTGTTGTTGTTTGCGTTTGTCTTATTGGTTTTAAAGTGTTCATGCAGTCCATTGAACTGTGTTATTGCCTTCCTGCATGGATTTGATTTTTTTGTGCGCTGGAAGATGGTCTTTCCTTTCCAAAACAAACACAGTGGCAGTTGTTATTTCAGGGGGGATGTTATTTTCATAGGGATGTAGCCACCAGAGGTAATAAAGAGAAAGAGTTGCCCTAATTGTTTGATTAGAAGGTGATTAATTGGGTTGTTTTTCAATGGGATATTCCTACACTTTGACACTTGTCATAGTATTGTCATAGTAGTGCCATAGTATTGTTAAAACTGTTACTGGCTGTGCTGGAGTGAAACCAGACAGTGAAGTGTTCCAGTGCTGTTCTGGTGTTATATTAGAAATGAACATACTGTGTTTTAAAAAGTGAAAGTTTAAAAAGTAATGAGAGCTTATTTGCATTTCTCCTCACCTGATTAGCTGTCCCCCCATTGTGTGACTATTAACATTATCATTTATCCCTCATTCACTTTTGGCTTCTGGCAGGTAAGGAGACTTTCATTATAGGCAGACTGATAGCAGCAGAAGTGAGAGGGGGCTGCGAGGAGGGAAGCTGCTGGGAAAATGTTACCCGCAGCATTGAAACACAATTAATTTTCAATGAGTGGGCACAATCCCTTAAAACTGTCACAAAGCTCCACTGCTTTGAATTAATAAGATCACATGGCTTACAGGCTTCTATAATGACATCCTGTGTACGGAGTTTGCCATAGAGTACAGTTTTATTTTTATTTTGTTATTTTGTCTTTAAGGAGACAGAACATTTGGAAATAAATTCTTATTTAGTTCAGATTCACATCTTACTGTTGGCTTACAGCAAATTCTATTGGTGCCTCCACACAAACTTCATGACTCATACGATTGTCTGTCACTCTCATTTCTTCTCCATTTCTTCTGTCGTATTTTCTGTGTCTTACATTTTTTTCTTTCCCTCCCCAGTTGTGTTCCCTTTCTCACCTCCACCCCCTCCATCCACCTCCTTCTTTGTGTCTCTCTTCCAGTCTTTCTGCTTGTCTCTCTGTCATCTCCTGGTGGCTAATTAGACAGAACAGATGCTAGACTCATGCAGAGTAAATACATGCAGAAAATTGCTAATCACTACTTCGCAGAAGGTGGTAAAGGAAAAAGGAGACAGTGAAATTGAGATAAAGTAAGTAAAACACAAAGGAAGACAAAATGGCAGAATAAGTGTTCAGCAGGGTCAAAAAATGCCCAGACTTAAGCTGTACAGAAGACTTTGCGGTTTTTGAGGGCCAAGTGTATGAGGTATTTGCAAATGCAGTATCCAGCCTGTCCTGAGAGTGTATTTGTGAGGCATAGAGGACAAGATGCTGTGTGTGCTGGACAAGTGGTCTGGCAAAGTTCATACCTGAAGAGTCAGAACAGTGTCTTTGAAACAGTCAATCTGAGCCAACTTCTCAGCTAAAACTATAATCTAAGTGTAACTCATACTTGAACCCTAAAAGAAAAAACTTTTTACAATTTAATAAAACATACTTTTATTTACTATTACTAAAATATATGTTCTCCAAAAATACATTTGTGCATTGTGTTATTGTGTGGTTCTTTTGTGTCTCTGTAAGGATGTTACAAAGGTGGTTTATCTAACTAAGAAGTATCCTGTTTTTTTGTAAGACAGAAAGATATGTGCTTTGGCTATGGTAATATCTAAGCTGTTATAATGTGCTGCATATGTTCCTCTCTCAGTTTCATTCATTCTCTTGATGTTTTTCTGCCCAGATGGCTGAAAGATTGATGATACTGTAGGTGATTTATGGGCTATGCAATGAGTTATGATGCAGTACAGCAGATGTCCATTCCCATCAACACTTTGACTTTCTGCCTATTTTCTGCCTATTTAATCTGTGGTAATTAATAATGATTACAGTACAATGCTAAATGCTAATGGTTGTTTTCAGAAGAGGATATATACATACACACCAATAAAAACTCAAATACAAGCAGATTTACTTAATTGTATCTGTGGCTGCTGTTCATGGAATTTAGATTTTTTAATAAATTATGTATTTATATTATTATTATTTTAGATTTTTTTTATTGTACTATTTTAATTTTTTAATTTTAGTAAACTTAAATTTTACTATTACATTCTGGTCACCCACCATCTTATTACATCAGCAGAAGGGCTCTCTCTATACGGTGTGTATTTTTGCATGTGTGTTTTGATCTGTGCACACAGGAAAGTTAACATGCTTCCCCCATTACATCCTGATGCAAGCTGTCACTATAGTAACACAGGAACACAGGGGATTGGTTGGTCTTAGTCTTCCTGACTCCTGAGAGCTCTGACATGATGTGTGTGTGTGTGTAAAGCTACAGGCTGTTTTGCTTTTATATTTAATAAATATGTGTATCAGAGCACCTCAGAACAGATGGAAGTAATCACTTCCCATTTTTCCTCCAAGTACTTCTAAAAGGATAAAACAAGGCTTTTCTACTAAAATCAGATGGGGATTTAAGTCTTTAAAATGTGCTAGAATCTTCATTGAAGTCATATTCATAATCAGTGAAAGAGCCAGTATTCGAAGAGAGCTCCTGCCATTGCAAGCATTGTGTTGTTTAAGATTATTTTCTAAATCTCGCTCTCTTCTGTGCTCTCTCAGGCTGAAGTGATGTGATAGATTGCGTGAGATGGTGTGCGTGATCTTTTAAGAAAATAGAAAAGCTTCATGCATGGGCTGCAGAGCAGAAAAGTGTTTGTATCACAGGATATGAATGCCTGTGAGAGTAATTTATATTTTCCATCATATGGTAACGTTTTTGAAGTGATCATCCAGTGACAGCATCATTCATACATTTGGAGTGCAATCCCTGTCATCTTATGTTTTTCATCCTGTTCGGGCGACATTTTTAAACAGAAGAGCTTCATCGATCATTCTAAACATGTGAAATTATAAAGGTTTATAACAGACATGTTTATTCATGCTGATATAGCATTAAATAGAAGTTTTTTTATTGCCAAACCGTCTTTAAACATTACTGCAGTCTATAATAGATTAGGATAGGATAGTAGAACTCTGTGTAGTACAACTCTCACACTTTGGGAAGTTAGTTTGTAACAGAATGACATGCTAAATAAACTGTATCATTGTATTTCAACATTCCAGCTTCTAAAAATATGCAGTTGTTTCTTTCCGAGCACAGTCAGGCACTAAAGAGTATTTGTCTAGAAAATGTAGCAATTTGCGGAGTCTGTGATGTGAAAAAGGCTGGATGAATTAAACCTAACATGTGGTGAGAGGTGCATTGTCAAGTGTATTGTCTGTCTGTATTGTCAAGGGAATATTTGTCTGCTTCTTTTCTAAAATCTCAGAGACTTATATTGACGTAAGGTCAGAGTTGTATGGACAGGTCAGTTGTGTGATCAGGTCAGTGGCACATCTACTAAACATCTGTTGAGGCAGACAGATTCCAAAATAAAATTTTGGAAGAGATAGATAATTGGAAGGGTGGCTAAATTAATAAAGAGATGTGGAGGTAGGAAAAAAGTTCCCACAAGAGGAAAGAACATTGTGTGTAAATTATTCATAGGTTATTAAAATTCAGGCAGCACGTTTGCCTGAAATGGCAGAAAAAGAAGGTTGGAAATTTGATTGTGTGTATGAGTATGGCTCTAAATGGAATTTTTTGATGATAAAGGCTATTTCTATATTAACTGACTTTTCTTGACTGTTGCATTATTTTTTAAGAATGCAGTGCCTGTGAGGTGATACTGTAAGGAGATGATACTGTGATACTGAGTGCAGTTAAAATGGTGTCAAGACAAGCCTAGTTCATGCAAATGTTATTATTATTTTGATTTTTTTTTTTTAATTTTTGCAAATGTTATTTTGTAGTTGTAATTTTAACCAGGAGAGAGATCCAGTTTTGATCCAAGATTTGATCTGTCTGGTGATCTATTATTGACTAAGATTTTTGTCACTTGGAATTCAATCTCTCTTTTCCAAGTTCTGAATGATGAATGCTTCATATGGGGGCTCAGAATTAATAATAAAGACACATAAAGAACATGCAGGGAGAAAACACGGTTGAGGGATTACAGAGCTGCTGCGGTTGTAAGTCAATGTAACCATTTAACCAGATATTGATTAGGGTTTAGGTTAAGGCTCTGAACAAAAGGTTTAAAACTGGCTGAGGACTTACCTTTTGCTATGACTGTGTGAGAGATCATTGTTCAGGGAAATGCCCCTCCCAAATGCTCTTTGCTGCAGGCCAGATGTCGCTGAGTCTAGATAACCACTTATCTCACACAATAGCACATTTTTTCTTTTAGAGTCTCTGCTCCAAGACTTCAGCACATGCAATGTTATATGGACTGTTTGTGCTTTATTGAATTCCTGGAGCGTTTTTATTGTGTCAACTCACCCAAGAAGTATAGAACATCATTTCATTTTGTGTCACTGCATTGTATGTCAAAAAGACATTTTCAAATTCTGATGTCAGTGAGAAAGAGCGTGTATGAAAAACTGTCAGGTGCCTCCTATTGCCCTTTGAGATTGCCTGCATTCATGAGTTTCATGGTCCCAGTGTTACACTATGACATGCTTTAAAGTGTTCGAAGTGTCTCTTGTCTTATGTCTTGTAAACCAGACAACAACAATTTGAATCAATGTCTTTATTGAAATGTCATTTTTACCTCTTTGGAGTCCTACCCCTTTGCTTTGTAATAGCTAACAAACTTTAAGCAGACACAATGCTTAACTGTAACAGTAGAGTTTTGCTCATGGAGCCGTATTATGGTGGCTGAGTGAATCAGGGCACACAGTTTATTCCACAGCAATGAATGTTTCCCACAGTAAGCTTTTATTTTTTGGGCCCCTCTGCTCTGCTTGGTTATACACACAGATTCCCTCTGTTCTCCTTTGATAAAATCCCAGTTAAGAATCACTATCTGATCTTTATAAAACATTTCTGGGGTTGACTCTTTACCTCACAGTGTCAGACTTTGGAGGGTGTGTGCAGAAATTGTTCAAGCTAATAGTGTTACCTCCAGGCTGCTCTATTTGATTAATGCTTGACCATTCTCTTATCAGAGCTTCTCATACACATTCCTTTAAAGCAACATTTCTTTGCAGATTCAGGGAGTATTCTGATGTGAAGAACTTATTCCTTTATCTCCTGTCAGTGATTAGAATATTTATATGAAGTACCCTATGGTTTTTCACTGTTGTATTTTATACTCGTCACCCTCTGTTGGAGCAATCACACATGCCCTGGCACAGACACTGACAAAAACCATAGACTAGACAGACTGTAAGGCTGGATGGCACCAAGCTCACACACACTATACCCAGAGTCACTCTTTGGATCACTAGCAAGTAGATGCCAAGTGGCAGTGACCCAAAGTAAAAAAAGCCCAGCAGCCACACCAGCACCCGTGGCACGTGATTACAGAACTTGGACAGTGTGTCTTGTTCCACCGCGTTGTTGGATGCTACGGAGACTGAGTCCAGACTGTGGTCACCATAGTAATCAGAACTGGCATTTTGGCTGGGTGAATGCTGCTGGTCTCGCTGCACCTCCATGATGGTGATGACCAGGCAGTTGGAGGAGTCATGGGAGGGGCTCTCATTGGAGGACAGACTCTTGGGCGTCAGCACTACCTCCTTACTGTTGTCCGAGCTCCAGGACTTGTCCCGCACTGCCAGACGGGACATGATGTTTGAGTCATCTGGAAGCCCGGACACTTCATAGTCACAGACCTGTGTTTCGTGACGACAAAATGGGCAACTGATGGAGCTGGAGCCATCACCCATGTCCAGGATCTTATTGAGGCACCTGGCGCACACACGGTGCAGGCAGTCCAAAATCTTGGGCCTGCGGCTATGAGTGTTGTAGCGCTGGTAGCAGATTTTGCACTCCAGCTCATCGCTTGTGCTGCTGTTGAGGCTGGTGTTAGCATTAGCACTGGCATTGGCGGAGCTCTCCTCCGGTCCAGCCTTAGCACAGCTCATCGTGGCCTCATGCTCTAGGAAACAGGAACAGAATGTATCAGTTTACACAAAATGTTATAGCATGCACAGTTAGAATAGCATAGATACAGCATACAATACTGCAGTAGCAGTAGTAATTAGCTCAAAAGAAATATATATCCTTAAATGTAATTTAATGTTTAATGTTTATTAGCTGAAGTTTGGTAGTCTGTGATTACCACAGAGGAGACATATATCATGTGTAATTTTAAACCATATATGCTGTAATTAAGAATAAATAACGTTATGACAGCAGCAAATAAAGCTGTGGGTTTTAACACTTTCTCTGTGGGTGATTTTATAAAGGATGTGGTTCCTAGAGTGTTATGCACTCACGCATTAGTGTATTTGTAATTGTCACTATAATATACTAACACCCGTGCTATTAGGTCTTCATACAAGCCTTTTACTGGCCATGTGTTCCTCAAAGGTTTCAATTCTCCAAAGGCCTAATTAGGCTGCTTTGGTAATTGCTGTTTGAGAAATTAATTACGGAAAAAAACATGGAATCAACATGGCGATTCCACTTCATTGTCCTGGGAAGCCAACTGGCTTTGTCTCTGTGATGTCACCAGACCATTGTTATATTGAAGGAAAGATTTAGTTGTTGGAGTAATGAAATAGAGGCCCTCTGGGCAAAGAGCATACTGCTGCTGCACACAGACCTCTCTCCATTATTAATGACAACAATGCCTGTGCATAATTGTATTTCAAGCAGAAATTTGTTTTGGTTTGCTGGATAAAGAAGTATAGCCAGCGGACACTGTCAATGGAAGCCCAATACAGAGACAGAATCACAGGCTGTTTACCATTCAGGCTGTATTAGATGCTAAAATCACAGATTACCACATCATTAACACACACTCACTGTTTTGAGTCCCTGTTATGTTATATGCTGTCATTCCTTTTACAGAGAATGAAAACCAAATGGATTGAACTACAGTTGGTAAAAATTAGTTTTTGCTGAATGTTTGAGTTAAGCACTAATAAACAAGCATTGATTGACGTAATCATGGAAATGTAGTGTTGTTTTAGTGAATTTAATGCGTATAAAGCTTGAGAGAGTTTTTCCTTTCAGTCTCGCCCTTTCCTTTCCTCACTTTTTTCTTGGCAGTAATCATATAAGCAGTTTTGACTCGCTTTTTCAGAAGACAGTTGTGCAGCGTTCTCTGCTTCTGAACTGAAAGGTCATCTTATTTTACATTTCAAATCCAATAAAAGAAGCTCATTTGTAGCGCAAATGGACATAACCAATTTTGTCATTGTAATTGTATTTCACAAAAAGCATTGAAATAAGGACCTAATGAATGTCATGGGCTTTAAATTACAAATGTTACGTCAAGCTTTTTATGTTACTCAGGACGATAATATGTTGATGTGTGCTTGGCGCAGAAATGTTCCTGGAAAAAGTCTGTTAATTCTTTTGGTGGATGTGTTAAAACTAAATCATAGCCATCCATAGAAACAACATCTTTAGGCATATTGGCTAATAATTTATGCATTTTTCACTGTGGAAATGCACTACTATGCAAAGTGAGCAAAACACATAAGCAGATACATCTGCATACATCCTATAGCCGTACAGAAAATGTGTGAAATGGATGCTAAAGAACTGCTTGTGTGATATTACAAATTTCCCTTTACCTCAGTGGCAGAAACATAAACACAGAGAATTTTTAGCTGCTCTTGGTGTAATATTTCTATGGTCTCTCTTCTTTTGTGTTTTGTCTTACACTAGCATTTACATACAACTTGACATTTGCTTAATTATCATGAATCTAATTCTAAACACTCCAGACTGGAGATCTGACAGTTAAATAAAATGCTGTTTTGTAATTGCCATGTCCCACTGGATTTTATGGCTTGTCTATACACATTGAAGCAGACACAGGCCAGCAAGCCGCTGTTTTGTCAGCACACAAGGGCCTGTTTGATTCTTTTATTTGTTAGCATAAGCCCTTCAAATGACTGAATGACTAAGCACACAGAGGCTGAGCTGCATGACTGAGTTCACAACATTGTGACTGTTGTCGGTTGTGTACAGAGATACAACAACATCACTGCTGTGGCTCACACACACACTATATTGCTTGAGCATTTAGTCTTTGCAGTTGTAATACTCCTCTGTGACAACCCTTGGAGATATGTAATGCGTGCGTGTGTGTTTGTGTGTGTATTCAGAGGGGTGTGATCAAAAGCCACTTATTGCAGAAATGTCAGCCAGAGTCATTTTCATCACATACACAAATACACACAACATTCATTAAGTTGCTTTCAAGTACAATCAGTCCGACTTCTTAAATTTAGCTTCGCTCATCTCGCTCTCTGGAGAACTGAGAACCCAAAGTCAATTTGATAACTTACACCATGTTGTATATGTATGTTACCAGTGGGACAGAGAGAAAAAATGATGGCTCTGGTTTAAAATCCTGCATGACCTAGCCTGCGTATCAAAGAAGGTTTTTCTTTTAAATTATATACCTTATGTTCAGCAGTTTTTGTCTCTTGTTGTCAAGTGTTCTCATTAAAGCAGAAGAATGAGCTCACTTTCTCATAACTTTAAAATTTAATACAAGCATTTGTTTACTAACGATGTAATACTCCATCTTTTTTTACTGAATGTGATCATTTACCTCTTTAGGTCAGATAGCAAATCTTCTGAACTGACAGTAATGCCTGTAGAATCTTTACTTAAGGATTTAGAGCACAGGAAATTGCAGTACCTAATTTGTTTTGTTTCATACTAAACACCTAAAATGTAAAAAAAGGCTGTGTTATGTGTTTTTGAGAAATTTTGTTCATACATAGACAAGACAGATAGAATGGTTAGTTTTGAGAATGGTTAGTTTGTTAGTTTCCTTGCCTCTGTAGAGCATTGAGTTAGCAGCACAAAGGTTGTGGGTTCGATCCCAGGGAATGCAAGTAGTAATATAAAAAAAGTGTACCTTGATTTCACTGTCAGTTTGAATAAAAGCGTCTGCCAAATTGAAAAAACATTCAAATTATTCAAAAAATGAATAAATGTTAAAAGCTTGCCATTAAGATCAGTTATTAATGAGTTTGATTCTAAATTTAGCTTGTTTGTAACATTTTAGAGTTGTTTTAAATATGAATGCCATTAGGCTGAAGTTGAATATTCTTTTGGCCTGTACCTTCAGTCAGTAAAACAGTTTTCTGTCTTCTCTGCAATTGTAGCTACTTCTGGCTTCTTAAAGAGCACACTGGTGCCTCAGCTGAACCAATTTCACTGTGAGGTCTAAACAGTTAGAGATTCACATATTTCACTAGCATGTCCCTCTCTGTGGAGAGATTGAAAGGGAATGAAATGACAGAGACAATGATAGACCAGATTCAATAGGGATACAAGGACTGGAGCTATGCATAAGACAGTAAAACGGTTTTCTGTTTGTCCTTGTTTCGACAGACTACAGGTCTTTGCAGCTAATCTGTTCTGCCAGCTAAAATAATTGGATCTTCACAATATGTCAAACCATTGATTAGAACCACGTCATTACTTCATTACTGTCTCCTTTCAGAACGAGAGAGAAATGTATTTGCCACCACTGTAAAAAAAAATCTACACTGGTAACCATTTGTTTCTGCTCATCAGCTGCTGTCAAATGTATTTTTGTGTGTCTGCAGTACAGTATATGTGGGCATATTGTCAATTCAGGAAAAATTAATTAGCTGAGAGTGAATATATGGGTGATACTTATTGTTTAGTTTGAGTTTTATGCACTCGTATAAAGTGTTACTACGTAACACAAAGGTAGATTCTAACTTATTATTCCTGAATGTGTAAAGTTATCTTCCTTATTCCTCAGCTTTAGTTGCAATAACAGTGTGTATTCTCTTACTGTGGGGGTTTGTTTAGCATCCAATCAACCTGTTTCTCCATCTGTCACTGATACAGGCATTATATCAGATTGTCAGAGCGGCTCCTGAAGCCTCACCGGCTCAACTAGTGCAGATACATTTGAGAGTTAGGTGCTTTTGTTTAGTTATGTATTAAAGAGGTTTAGAATTAATAAAACCTGGAGATTTTAGTGGATTGAAGTTTACCCACCAACAACTTGTAGATTGGAGTGGGATTATCCAGAGGACTGAAACTTAATCTGTTTGAGATGATCAGTTCAGGTTTGTCTTGTGATTTTGTAATCCTCCAGTTCTACTTTTATCTAATATACTGATCACTGTGATCTGATACCTTATTATCGGTGACAGCACTGTAGGTCCTATCACTCAAACAGGACAGGCAGAGTAAAGATGCCATAGATCACATATTCAGCCTGTTTGTATGTTAAAACTCCCTAAGGGAAGGAGCCGCTGGTTGTGTGTGTGTTGTTTGTAGCAGACTTCACTCAGAAATCCCTATGCAAGGCCCTTGGTTTCAAAGACACTTTTGTAACCAGGATTTGAGGGAAAAAAGCACTGTAGGTTTGGTATCTTTAGTAGATTTGCGTGGGAGATTGGGAATAAATCGAAGGAAAGTTTTTTTTTCAGCACTGCTGGAGTATCTTGGGGGGATCATTTGCAGTTCGCATATGCTTAAATACACAAACACGCTTGTGTTTCTTGATTAATAAATTATTAATAGATACATGAACATTTTGAGTTCGAAGATTTATTTATCACAATCTTTTTATCTATAAGAGATCACTGCTTATGTTTTGATTCATATTGAGCAGACATCTTGAGAAGTCATTTGCCTCAATGGGATTTCAGCATCTAATCAAGGCCTCCCCTTAAGGCTATAAATAGATTGAAGATTCTGGCTCTGATTGTAGTGACAGAGAAGATCTTTATTTTCTGAGAAAGCCATTAACCCAAGACTCCTCTTCTGATTCTTAGGCGTTAAGACCTTATAAATCCAGCTCTTCAGTTTTACTATTAGGTTCTAACGTTTATCTCTGCACTCTATAGTGAATTGACATCAATCTGCCCCACATTTACCAACACTCAGATGCAAAATGGCTCAGGAATATTGGTGGACAGCTCCCAAAAACACCATATGGTTTGATTTCTTCAGTCTCTAGGACTGTCTGAACCTCCTTATGCATATCTCAGACTCAAGTCACACATTAGGGAGCTCATGATTGCTGATATATCTGCTGCTGATCAACAGTCGATTTACTGCAGTGACTTCATTCATCTCGAGCATTATTCTAAATGCAACAGCTTGATAAAGTGCACATGAACACTGCTACTCAGATGTTTGGCACTTCTCATGCTGATTTTAAACTAAATGTTTATGCCTGAGAATGTTTTGTATTAAGTAGCATAAATCTAAATTGTTGCTACAAATGAAATGTATTGCAAAATAAAAATAATTTAAAAGCAGTTTTAAGTTTTTGTACATTTTTGGTCAAACTTGTCGTGTAAGCAGCATATAATGCTACAAGCACACTGTCCATTTACATGTTTTAGAATCATGCTTCAAAAATGAGTTTTTCACAAAAGCTGTGGTGACTACCCCTGCAATTCTGCTTTAAAACACTGTGCTAGCACTGAAATGTATTTTCTCCATGTATACATTAGGTCAGTTCCATTTAACCACAAATGACAAATATGACAAATGAAATATGACAAATACATAACTTTCACTTCACTTGTAGCTGAGCCAGTAGAGAGATTGCAGTAATGAAAAGACCTTCCCAATGTCCAACCATATCAAACAGACCCGTAGGTGCATTTGACAAACATTTTTCCAATATTCATAAATAAAACCGGGTTTAATCACAGTTGACCAGGTTCAGTTGCTAGATTGTCTTTGGGTTCCTCCAACATTATTATTGGAATCACCTGGTGCAAGTATCAGCCTCACTGCCTGCTAGAAAAGCCACAAGTGTTTGTTTTTAACAGCACTACTTCTGGCACATCATTATAATGCCTCAGGAGCACTTGCAAGGAAAAGTTTTGTAAGAACAAACTCCATCATGGACAACAAATGGACAGAAAAAGCACTTTAAGACAGAAAAAAATTCACTTTAACAGCACTATTCTCTGTTTGGTGGTAGGATGTTTCACTTCTATGAACAGCTATAATTGTACCTAAGGTCTGGCCCAAAGTCTACCATGACAGTGAGGATTTTAAGATAGGACAGGTATCAAAAGACAGATCAATGTAGCCTTCTGTTAAGATTAAATTACGTAATCACACCTTTTAAATGTGCACATCACATATTGCTGTCCACCAAAGTTCACTGAAATTACATGATGGCTATACAGCAAATTGACATTTGTTTACTGTGTTAGTAACAGCCCTCCCTATTGGTTTTGTGGTTTGTGTGGCAGCTTCTCAGATGCTTTCTTGACCTGATCATGACACCACTAATACTGTTCATACACTCCTACATCTCACTCAGGTTATATAAAAAATGAATAGCAGAGAGAGACAGAGTTGCAGTAAGTAAATGCTCACACACACATGCACAGAAAGAGCTGTTTACTGGCGCTTTTTTGTGAGGAGTGTTATTGATCAGTGTATGAGGCAAAGATTGGACATATGTGCTCTAAAACCCCACTGAGTGCAGTTAAACTCTCTCTCTCTCAATTTTGTCTGTCTCTCTTTCACTGTCTCTCTCATACACAAATACAAACACATATGCTGTTTCTATGTTGTTTTAATGGATCTAATAATCTAAGAATTTATCTTCATTTATCAGTGTTCTGCGTGCATGGGTATGTGTTTGCCTGTCTACACGCACTTGGGAGGTGTTATCCTGGTTATTGTTAGATATCTGTTCATGCGTTCCTCCCTCTGGGTTTTGATCTCAGAGGGAAATAGTGGAAATCATGCCTAACATTAGCTTAAAAACAACTTGCATGCATTTACAGTTACTGTAGTTTTGCATGTAGTCCTTCTGTATCATCTTTTCTGTTTTATTTAATTTATACTTATTCTCCCTGGTGTCATGTATTCACGATGAGATGTTTATGGACTGAGCATAACAGACTACTGTCATCTACTCATGCAGCTGTAATTGTCTTATTGCCCTCTGCTATACGAAGATGAGTTTCATCAACAGGCTGCCTCTCCCTGGAAACCACTGGATCTGCGCAAATGTGTTTGTTTGTCTAAGTAGCTCACATCTGTTACACACATCTGCAGACTGGCCAACATCTGTTCCTCTCCATATGACAGCTGCCCTATGTCTGCATATAACAGCCACATCACACACTGTAATGTGTTCAGAACTCCTCCGCATACATCTACATTAACACATGCATGGAAAAATGATCAGGGTGCAAGTATTTCCGCATGAAAGCTAATGCAGTATCAATCCAGAAATGAATACTTTCAGTACTTGTGACTACCAGCAGCAGAGCTTGAGAAACACTTATCACAGATTGATTGACAGACAAAGTGACATAAGCATGCATGTTTAATCCAATGATTCTTACCATGCTGTGTGGTCTCTGACTCCTCCAGGGTTGTTTTTTATTGTGTAATTGTTAAATGATATTCCACTGTTCCTCTGCGCTCTCCAAAACAACTGTTTTCATCTCTCCCCCACCGCTGGTCTAGATGTACAAGCAGCAGGCATCCGCAGCTGTCTGCACACTGGGTCGGCGTCTGCACGAACAGGAGGAGGACTTTGCGGGGAAAGCAGCAAGTTATCAACGAGAGATTGGGCACCTGCAGAGCCAACTCAGAGACAGACAGGAACAACTGCAAGGAGCTCTGCAGCAGAAGAGGTGATCCTCACACACACACACTCACTCATGCACAGACACCCTGCCTCTCACTTAGTGTGAATGGAGGGGTGAAGCGGTGAGAGAGCGGTAGTGTAGCTGCTGTCACAGGATCATAGACCAATAACAGCAGAAAGTGAGAGAGAGAGAGAGAGAGAGAGAGAGAGAGGGCGAGGGAGAGGAGTGGCTCTAGACAAGCTGGCACAGCTGCAGACTCATTTGTCTAAATGTTCTGTGTATTCTCCCATTTCTGCATTCTCATAATTATGATCATTTTTCTGGCATTTGCTCTCTTTTGACCTGATCTATTCTTGTAGTTTGTTTTTAGTGTTGTTTTTTTGTAACAGGTATTGCGTGTTTTGAGTGAAATCAGTTGGCTGTGCCGGGACTTTACCATTATGAATTATTAAATCTTTGAATTTAACTAGGCTTTTTTTGTTTAAAGCAGTAACTTTTCAAAAATCTGTTACTAAGGAAATATATAACAGGTCAGTGTTAAAAACAGTCTGCTTACTTTACCCTGATTCTTATAATAATTTCCCCCGATCGACCCCGAAGTTTATAATAATGCTTTGTAATTTAAACTGCTGAGTCCAGTTTCCCAGGAAGTGTCAGTTTGTTTTGTGGTTGCATCACATCTGTATACGGAAAGAAGAATCGGATCATAAAGCACATGTGTGGATGCTGGAATTGTTGTTACAGCAGTCTTTATGGATGTGTCATCCTTGCTAACAGACTAACTCTGCAAGTAACTTGCAATGTTATGTTTCCAGCAGAGATGGTGATAGAGAGGTAATGTTATGCATTGCAACATTAAAAAGCAGATATAAGATCTGTTCACAAGAGCAGAACAGATCATGTCTTTTGAATGGCCTTATTTGGATGGCACATACAAACCCCAAATAAGCATGTTAGTTGATCCTATTGCTTGAGAAGCAGTTCTGTGTTTCCTCTGTCTCTCTTTGTATGGGTCTGTAAAAGCATCTGTGTTTGAGTGTGGATGCCACAGGCAACCTTGGAGCAAAAGAAACAAACACATGAAAATAGTTTAAAGGAAAGACCCTTGTCTTCATAAAACATGCAGTTCCCTCTCAGACTCTTATAATAACCACTTCAAAGCTGAAAAGAGCCAACAGATCTTATATAAACCTATAGAATAGCATTTCCACAGTCAGTACAGAAACTGTATATGGATTGCAGCTGTTGTAAGAGACTACAAAACAAACTCTTCTGCAGTTTAGCTATGTGTTTGTGTCTAAGCATAAGTGTGTTTTTTAAACACACTTTCTTTTGTTTAAGCAGGCATGTCTATACACCGGAATAATTGAACAATGCAGCTGTAGGAATTACGGCTATTGGAGCCTTTTACTGGGCCACAAAATAGTAAATATAGAAGGACAAAGGTTTGGACAAACCTTATTCATGTTTTAACACTTTATGATTAGGATGTATATTAATGTTTAATATATACTACTAATATAGATCAGACCATTAAAAAACAGTCAAAAGTGGCCAGTAAACATGGAAACTCCAGGTTGCATCTCATGAAATGGCTGAATGTCAGAAGTGTATATGTATCTGTAAAAAAGTATTTGGGTAAGTCCTGTCAACTTTAATTGGTACTATGTTTTCATGCAGTATGTGTCAATGTGTGCACAGCACACATCTCAGTATGGTACAGTCTGTAGCAGACACGAGAGAGATAATTCAGCCAGTCAAGGCAGGATACAATGACCAGATGAGGACAGACACACACAAACTCACACAAACACTTAGTCTCGGTATCAGATCTGCTGGGCTGTCTGGAAAGCAAACTTTATCCTCACAAACTATGACACACACTTCAGAATTTGAGCTCTGTCTAACTCATCTCGGCACCATTTCTTGCTGGGTGTACGAACTATTAAATTCTTTCAACTTCTCTCTCTCTCACTCTTACTCTCTAAATCAAAGCTCATGTTAAACTCTGTTCCCCTCCTAAGACTGATTTCTTTAATGTCAGCATTGATACATCACTAAAATGCTTCTCCTTCAGAAGAGATGTTTCTTTTTTTACTTTCTTTTCAAACTTTCTTCTGCATTACATGTACATTAGTTGCTACATATATGATGTTTGTGTCGAATGTGATAAAGAAATGGCAGATCTTTTGTTGACTATTAATACTTCAGCCAATCTGCTCCTTTAACTTGATTTGATTCTGGTTTAATTTTCATTTTTGACATCAGTGAATGGAGAAAGCAGTATTCAGGAAGAGATGTGACTTTCTTTGGCTGTGAAACTCAACACAATGTGGTGATTCAACACAATGATGTAATCTATAGATAGCACAGCATTACCATCACTATCTCAAATATAAAGACACTTTTCTCGCTCTCATCACTTATATATGTTCTCTGTTATTATGCTGTGTGCTCTTTGTCATCCTGTGTGATGTGTGGATAAACATTTATTTTTTATATCAGTTTACATCTAATTTTTACTTACAAATAGCATTTGGTTTGCTGATTTTTTTTAATTATATTATTTTTTAATGAAATAAAATAGAATATTTTAGGACTTAATGAAAGTCACTTTTTATTAAAATATTTCCTTTTGAATTTTGAGATATCACTTAACCGAAACCTTTTTAAAGATAACCTTATTTTCTGACCATATCTTACAAACTGAATATGTTGCTATGCCGTATGCGAGGAAGTGAGAGAGGAAAAGTTTAAGTGTGGGCCAGAGGTGCTTCAGTCACTCAGACCCCATGGCTTTTGAGAACCAAGGAGATCTAATCTCCAGCTAATCTTCACTGCTTGGAAAGCCTCTGCAGGGCACTGAAACATTAGCTTCAAATCATAGAGATGAATGTGTGTGCTCTGAGACTTATATGTGGGAAAGAGGGATAAAACACTTATATTCTCAAATGTCACCGGGCTGTGTCACAGGAGTGAGAGACAATATAGAGAAAATTGAAGAAGAATAATAGACATGTAAATTATACATGCCAAATCAATTTTTCCTTGTATAATTATGAACAAAGTGTTTCATTGTTGCATAATTGATGTGTTCTTCATCACAGAGGTGTTAAATGATAAAAGATCAAGGGTTAAAAATAAACTGAATTTAGACCTTAGGACACCAAAGGAGAGATGTCACCCACTTATACTTCTTAAATGTCTCCCCTTCTTTGAAGCTTATGTCTGTCTTTCTGCACAGACCTGTATGTTTCGTCTTCTGGACATTCATCACTCTCTTCCTGCAGTTAGTTACAGATCATGTATCTCCTTCATGAGACTCAGAATTGCTCTGCTTCAGGTCAGTGAACATGTTTGTATCACTCTGTTGAATTTACAGGACTGCCCCAGGAACAATGAAATATGTTAGATTTACAAATTACAGCTTGCAAAAGGCTTGTCATTCTACTATTGTGCAAAGCCTTCTTGCAGAGAAGGAACAGTTTGATGAGTTAGTTTTGTGGACTCATTAGTGCTGTTGGTTGAAAGAGGAAACAACAGAAAGAAGCAAAGCGTGTCTTTAGACCCACACTGTTACTATTTAAAAAGTGTTGTTTCACTGGAACCAGGGCGCTGACAGAATACACATATAATAAATGTGTATAATAATACTGCATTTATGCATTGCACACATTGATCTTTATGCTTGGGATTAGTGGTCAAGTGTAATATTATCAGTATAATGTTTTTTGTTGGAAAAATGTAAAAAATTATGAGCAAACATAAAGCCACCTTTTACTAACCCACCCATGTGATGTCACTGCAGCATAGATAATATGGCACTCATTTCAATCTGGGGTCAGACATGTTGAAACATTCATTACTTTACAAGCCTTTCTGTGTGAACTGTAGTCTGCTCTGCATTACAGTTTCCTACATTACTTTGCAGTGTTTCCCGTCAGAATGCATTTGTTTATCCTTCATGCACCTGCAGTCAAAGATACTTGACTCAGGCTGTATTAAATAGTGTGATGACACGTTTATAATTGTGTCTGCCACACACATACAAATTGCATCTTAGAGTAGACACGCAAGCACAGCTTTGTGTGTGTGTGTGTGAGAAGCATATGTTTATCGGTTAGTGGCATGGCCGAATCATCATTAAGTCTGTAATCAATTACACAGCACTAATGAATTACACTAGGGCAGCCGTGTGTGTGTGGGCAAAGCAGTGATTGTGTGTGTGTTTTGTGTGTGCATATTGGATGAATGGTGCTGAATGGCCATTTGTGCAGCTTAATTTAATGCATACTTTATGTCAAACAGAAGAAAAGTGAAGGATTAAAAAAAATCAATAACGCAAGCTTGCCGTTCTGTTACAGTGCATAGTTCTTGTGCATACAGGAATGAATATTTTGATGTTATTTAATATGAATATTAACATTATTAATATTATTGATAAATACAATGTCAATGTCAGACAGATAAAAATCTGTGTTACTCAACACAATTTTAAACTACTACACTAAATCACCCCAACAACACAAATCAGAAAATCACAGCATAGTTGAACCTGGCATTATGACACGTATGACATATTAAACGTATGACATCAGTCAAGGTCTTTCTGAAACACAGTACAGTGACACAGCAAAAAGAACCACAACCACATTAGATGAATTATATTTTTTTCCATGTATAAAATTACTCTCTCAGTGCAGTGTTTACATATTGTCTCCCACTCCTTCTTTGGCATTATTTTTTTATTTTCTTTTTGAAAACGTTTGGAGACATCAAATTCAAATCTGTTTATTTTATCTTCCGATGCTCACCACTCAGATGTGTCACTCCTGTCCTTTAAGTCCACTCAGGCTTTCTCTGTCTTTCTGTCTCTCTATCTCAATCTTTATCTGTCTCTCTTGGCTACCCGGTCATGAGAACAAGAGCGAAAGCAAACACTTCCAATCGATTGAAGGGTAAGAGAAGTGGCTGTTATCTTAAAGCTTTATGTAAATTATTACTTTTTCTGTCTTCTTGAATTAGAGCAAAACTCCCTTCTAAAACAGTGTTTATACAGATTTTAATTCCATAATTTGTGTGCTTTAAGTAAAAAATAAATTAATATATAATAATACTTTTATTACTTTCTTGTTTTCCTCACTTTGTAAATCACTTTGGACAAAAGCGTCTGCTAAAAGCCTAAAATTTAAATATAATGAGGGGTCATTTGAACAGTTTTAACACAAATTATCACTTTCAGTTCAGTGTAACTTTCAATTCAGTGTAACACAATTTACCATGTGTAAATCCATTTCTCAGACATCTCCTCAAAATCAGTGCAGAAATTGTTCTAGCACTCTAGTCAGTCTTAGCCTATATATTCTGATCACACATCAACATGTGATTTCAGTCATGTCTCTTCTCTTGTCATTCTATGGGTTTCTGTCTAACTCTGTCCTACCGTCTGTTCCCCTGTGTGACAATATTGATCAGATGACCCACCCACTGACAGCAATCTCTTGCGCTCTCAGTCTCTCTCTCGCCGTTATAAATCTCTAAGGTGACAGGGCAGGCTATCTGTGTGCATAGATAAAGCCGTGTTTGGCTTTTGCTGAGACTGCACAATATGTGATGAACAGAGAGAGGACAGAAGAAAAGGGCATCCGCAAGGAGGAAAAACGAGGTGAGAATCTCATTAGAAATTCAGGAATGCCTGAAACTGAAAAACCAGCTGAGATTAATAATATACAGATTCATTTTTCCTTTGATTCATTCATTTGACTACATATCAGGATAAGTTTGGAGGAGAGCAGCACCTGTGATAAGTTAAGACAGACAGAGGGGAAAATGGCAGCTAAAAAAACGCATCATAATTATGCGACCAGCATCCCACAAAGTAAAGAGCACTTACAGAGATGACGTGCCACTTTTCACCCCACAGAAGAAAAAGAGAGATAGAAAGCTTGTCACAACTGTGTGTGTGTGTGTGTGTGGCTGTGCATCAACAGATGGTCCGGCTAATTGATCTGTCATTACAGCGGCTTACCTTCTTCCAGATAGAACATTAAGTCACTTGGTCATCTCTCTCTCTGTTTCTCTCTGCTCATGTTTGTGTCTCAGCACATTTGCAGTTAATACCTGTTATTATTGTGCAGCTGAGCCCTCAAAATCCCCATGTATGAATCCACCACGATTGACTGCAGGGTACAAAAGACTGAAAGGGCGAGGATTACAGATTTGTGTATGTGCAGGTGTCTGTGTGTATTGCAGATGCTTGTGTGTATGTTTGATAGCGGCTGAGCGTTACACTGGACCTGATGGATTTGAATTATATGCTGTTGTTCCGTAACTAACACTAAAGGGCTGACAGTAAGCATTATAAAGCATTATGAAGATGGTATCTTTATACAGTGGATAATTTGCCAGTAAAATAAAGCTCAGATCTGGGCATGACTATGCATATAAATAATGTGTTCAATGTAAAGCAACAGCAGTGTACATACTTAATGTTTACATAAGGAATTAAGATGCATTTTTTAATTTAATTTTTTTTAAATATTTTGTCTGTCTGTCTCTGTTTTTCACAGAGAGGTGGAAGGTGAGCTGGAGGTGGTTTGGGAAGCAGCGACCAAGAAAAGTCAGCGATTGAGAGAAGTTGTGTTGGGGAGCAGTTTGTTGAGTCCAGCCATTATGGATCCAGTCCTACATGGCACATTTAGCCAGTCGCCTGTCAGGGTTCCCTGTGCAGAGGATTATTTGTCTAGCACAACACCCCCTTTTTTCCCCTCTGGGCAGAATTGTGTCCCCCATCCTTTACACCACAGCCCCATGTTTGAATCTGACTCCGACCAGCACCAGAATCCATCATCTGATGAGAGTGAAAAAGGCAGGCAGGACTCCTAATATTTTTATGTCCCCCCCTAATAAGGGTTTTGAGTTCCTGAATTCATTTTCATAATTTAACTGAGGGCATAATGTGTTTTTATGTAAAATACAAGAGGCGTAGTGCAATAGAAATGTGCTTTGATGCTTTATTCCTTGATGTTTAACAATTTTTTCAGTCTAAAGTATAGGTCACTAATAATTATTATTCTGTAGTAAGGGAGGGTGGTATAATGTTTATTTTGTTACTGAACTAATTTTCAAAAGGATTTGTGACAGAACAGTTCCAACAGTGAATACACAATAGCACAGGAAATTCTATTACACAAGCCACATGATGAATGATAGATCAACAGATCTCTCTCTCATAAAGATCTAGCTCAAAAAGACTACACTGTCTCGTAAGGCTATTCTTTTCTTTGATAAAGACACAGTACGTGCCACAATGTTCTGCAAAAAGCAAACACTATTGCCATCCTTGTTTGTGTCCTTTTCTGAAATATGTTGGAATAAATATTCAAATTTAGGAGTGATGGGACTTGTTTGTTTTTTACTGTTCAGGAGCCATGAGCTCAAATCTCTTTGTTGTTTCTAAAAACACTGAGAAAGGACAGTTTGCTTAAGGGAAACAATAAATGCATTAGATAATGTATTATTTTAGATATTTGGAGGGACAGGAACCAAGAAATTAGACATTGCCACTTTCTGGGAAAAAGAAAGAATAATAATTAATTTAGGCTAAATAATTTTGTTAATGTTGTTATACTTTGTTTCCTGGTGGTTATTGGGTAATAACGTTTATACAAAAGCTCTGAAATGACTTTTGAGAAAAAAATGAATTCCGCAAATAAAACTAAAAAATAAAGCCTGAAAATAAAACTAGTCAGTCAACAGTGACACTATTGTGTACACACCTGACAGGATTATAAACCGTGCCTGTCTGACTAATGAAGCATAATTAGGGCAGTTGAAAAGTGGTCTGCTTCACAAGACTGCTATTTTTATAGCAAAATTATAGCCCAGCAATCACTGCACAAAACAAATCTCATTTGGGACATCTGAAAGTGAAAAGTGACATGTATTTGTCAGTTACAGTTACCCATAACTGAAATGAACCTGCATCGTGAGGAGTGAACATACACCCAGAGCAGTGGGCAGTACCCAGGGAACAATCAGGGGTTAGGTGCCTTGCTCAAGGGCACTTCAGCTGCTACCTGTTACAAGTACCTACTTACAAGTTACAAGCCCAACTCCTTAACCAGTAGACCACAACTGCCCATAAATGTTATCAGTTGTAATAATGGGTCACAGAACAAAATACACACAGCAGCCTGTGTGTGCCCACATTGCTAGTAAAGGTAACTGTTAGCTGAAATGTATTTTATATGTTGTCGATGTTTTGTTAATGTTATTCAACATTGATATTTGAATAGATGAATGGTGCTCCAGTGAATTTAAGAGTTATAATAGGGAACAGAACTGCATTGTTCTTGGTAGACACAATGAATCACAAAAGGATATTTTAGGATGAAATGTAGGACGACTGTCTGCAAAGAACTATAACTTATCAAAGTTAAGAAGAAGGTGTGTGCGTGTGTGTGTGTGTGTGTGTGTGTGTGTAAGACAGTATTTGCATAGGTGAAGTGTAGATCAGCAGGTACAGGTCACCGGTTCCTTCCACAGGCCCAGTGGACTGAGGTGGTGACAGAAGAGAAAAATGATGAGGACATGGCACTGCTTTCTAAGCAAAATATATACGTACAGGCTAATGACTTTTGATATCCCATAAACATCTAAACTTAGAATAATTAGATAAATACTATCTAATTAATCATACATTTTAATATAATTTAAAATAAAAGTAATTGTATATTCTATTTTTATAATTGCTAGTTAGGTTTATGACATTATTAATTTAATTTAAAAACAAGGGCTTTTTTGCCTTTAAGGAACAAAACAAAACAAGTCCTATCTGGAGTTTTTTGGTTTAACTGGAAGCTAATGGAAGATCAGAAAAACAGTGCTGCCATCTGTTGGATATACTATTCATCACCAGTATTTAAGCCCTTACAAATGCTAATGTCTAATGGCTCAGTGAATTAATGCATATAAATCACAAACACCATAAATACAATCACAAATACAATAACAGTGCAATTTGGGAGACATGCAGCGCTGTTGTGCAGCAGCAGAAATTAAATGTTTTGGCATAAACATAGACACTGAGGAGTCACTATATAGATTTCAATCAGACTGTGGTTACAGACTGATCCTTGGGAAAAAAAACATGGCACAGTTATTGTTACAATTTAAACTATTTTAGCCTATAATGAGATTCTTGCTTAAACCAGTTAAAAAGGTTTTTAAATATGTATCTTGCTGGCAGTAGATTTCTGTTTAATGCTGAATGAATTTTGTTGATTGTTTCATATAAACTGACTCCTACGTTTAATTTTCTCTTTTATTGAGTGGCAATAACAGAGCTCTGTGAAAACGTACCAACATTGACCAACCGATCGATTGTAGTCAAATCTATTCTTGCAGGCCACTTTTACTTTAATTCTAAATGATGTGCAAACAAACCTTTCCATCTCAGTAACACAATAAAACACCATAAATTATTTGCTTGGTCACTTTATGAGGTCAGATTTGTAAACTAAACGCTGAATGCATTAAATGTCTTAAAGTATGCTTTTCTTAAATAGTCATTTGTCTGTGACGATTGTGAAATAATGTCTGACCAGGGTGGTAATCAAATGGTGAGTGAGCTACATAAGCAGGGGTTTATAAGCACCTGCCATTTGACTGGCATACAGATAATTTAAAAAAGTAAAAAAATGTTTCCTTTAAATAGTCAGGTAGGGGAATAGCAGAAGATTCCTCTTGGTGTTAATGGTTAGTAAACAGATGAATATGGAACCCCTTTAAAAGTTGGGATTTAAAAAACAAGTTTGTTCTAGTTTGTTTGTTAACTCCAGCAACAGTAATTTTAGAAAAATATTTTGAAGCCATGCTTGTAACAAGTTACATGTCAAAGTTGTTTCAGTACTGAAAGGTGCAATTTTCCTACAAATTGCACCTGTATGTTTAGTATGATGAGTAACTTTTTTTCTGCAATTCTTCTAGCTCTTATTGTTAGCTGAGTCCATCACTCACTGAGTTGTGGATTCTGTAAGTGATGAATAAAAACAATATAAAGACGGGAACATACAATGGGAGCATCCCAGGGGTTCTGGAAACCAAAAAGCAAGATCAGAGCCCATATAACCATTTTATATACAAGAATGAATAATTGTTCCTTCCACTCACAGTGTATGTGGAAGTGTATGTGGAAGAAAAACACTCATGTCCAAGTCTTTGGGGCTCCTAAGACACCTATAAATGACTAACTGCAGGATGTGCACAAAAAAAGACACATTTCTATTTAATTTGAGAATGGCTGTTGTCACTGATAAAGTTTATTCAGACAAAACATTTCCTATTACAATGTTCAAAAGTGGTGTTTTTACTAGCTTTTCAGTTGCTTCTGTGTCCTGTATTCCAATTCATTAAAAATAACCTTTATGGTATCCAGAACTTACTGCTGAGATTACAGCTGATCAAACGTTTGAGGTTAATCAGATATGTTCACTCATTCAGAAACA
>JBAJNP010001617.1:0-58323 GCA_036877545.1 Yasuhikotakia modesta
AGAAATAAAGAAAGTCTTGTAATCATAGTTTAAATAAATCGCTTTATTCAGATGGAACGATTAATCGTTAAGTTGTCAGGACTAGCTCAGCCAACGAAATAGCTCAAATGTTTTTACCAGTTTATTTTTATTATTATTGTTGTTGTTAATGTCCGTGTTCTTTTCTTGGTAAGTCTTTCTATTTCTGCACAGAGCCTAAAATATTCCATATAATGGATGACAGCAAAAAGGGCATGTGCAATTTAGTCATCTTGCCAATATTCGTTAGTCATGAGCATCTGGTGATAATAAACAATTATTACAATATAAAGGAGGGCTTTAAATCTTTAAAACAAACTCTTTTCTCAAGATCAAAGTAATGTATCTGAATGGAACAACCTTTATATGGATAGACTTTAAATAGTAAATAAGCAAGGTGGCAATAATTTGAACATGGAAAAAAACATGATTGAAAATCTTACACGCCTATTGCTGATTGAATTCACTTGACTTGTATTGCACGTCATGATAAACGTTAAAACAGAAGCAAAACTGCATTCTTCAATTTTGCTTTTACGATTTTCATAACCACTTATGTTTTGGCATCCGCTATGTAGTGCAATACATAATTTGTTTGCCGTTTTCCTATTCGCGTTTTCCCACTCAGACGCGTATTGATTTTGGAAGTGGGTGGCAGATTGATTTGGGGACTGAGTGGCCCCATGTTTATGGGTCACACAAGTCCACGGGTCTGGTGGTATTAGGGCTTCTCACGGGTGGCCAGTCCACTGTGATACACCACACCCACTACTTTCATTGCTTGCCGCAGAATGGTTTTGATCATGTTCACAGGAAAACGCAACACCTTGATTCCATGACGCTGGCGAAGGTGGTGGTCAGTGTTCCTGGACCAACTTGTAGGACTAACTTGCGGTCACTCAACTAACGCACTTATTGCATTACTTGAGTCGTTCGCATAGCCGTTGTTTAAAAAGTAAATTAAAGAGTTCTTAATGTGACAACCCTAAACAGTGAAATTATTGTATTTCTCAATAGTACATAAAACAAGATAAGAACAAGTTCCCACTACTATTTAACTATCAAGTGGCCATTGCTTCTTCAAATTTGACTTTGCATTAAACTTAACATCTAAACAATATAGTCAATCGCTCAGTTGTGCCGGCAATGTCAAAAAGGACAAAATACTGGCAAATAAATCCGCATGGGCTGTATAGATGATTACCCCAAAATGCACTTAACAACAATGCTTTAAAACGTCCCTGCTTAAATGTCACATTTTAATCGTCTCGTCTATCCATTGAAATTAAACTGTATTTATTGCCTTACCTATTCAGCTTAGTTGTCTACATTATTATTCATTTGTAAAAACGCTCTATTACATGCAGCCTAACACTGCTGTGTTGATCTGATGTGCGTTTACCGTGTTTGATTTTCCTGGTTCTGGTGCATGGTTAGTGGGGATGGAGATGCCTAAAACAGAAATTACCCACTGTCTCAAAAATAATACGGCTGGGTAAATGTTATTTAGAATGAACTTTACTTTGCTCCCTGTACTGCAGAGAMCACACCTGGAAGGTGTTAAAAAGTGCATTTCTAATTCACCAATGGTAGCGTGTCTTCCCAACGTCATAAGACTGCAACGCTACAGAACGCACCTGAGTGACGCTTTAGTAGCGATTGCGTAAAAGCGCATAAAATTGACTATTTTGTCGTGTCCAGTATATGCAATATATGTAACTGTATTAATTTAAGTGGTATACATTTTATATTAAAGTGGTAATGCACGTACAATCAATATATACTTATATTGGGCCACAATTTCTACAAAGATGAGCATCAAAATATCTGATTTCAGTTTCAATAAAGCCATTTTTTATTCAGAAATTTCACTTTATGTCTGAAAAGGATGGTCTGTAAAGCCTTGGCAAAAATATTTTTCTTAATTGTCTTTATGTAATTGGATGTTTTCTATATTGTTATATTATTATATAAAATACAATAATAATATACATTACTATTTTGCGTCTGTTTTTACCCCTACTGTGCGTATTGCATTAAGTGTATTTACTATATTTATTGTTGTAACATTTTACAACACTCTTAACTGCAGTGCATCGAGGACTATATGCACACACGATTTTACATTCTGTTTGTACACCTGTTTCATGGATTTGATAATAAAGTTGAATTCTCGTTAGTGCGACATCATTGACCATTTGTTACTGGACACGCTGTCTAAAGCTTTACACCTATATTACTTAATACAAACGGTATGTTATTTGTGCATATGAAGAGTAACAGTCTTAACCAAACCGTCCCTGTTTAAATAAGGCGTTATCAGAATCAATATTTAATTTCTACATTTTATTTAATACCAAAAATCTAGTATTTTTTTCTCTTTCTATCTAGTAAATATAAAATTCTCTTTTATATTTATTGTATATTTGTTCGTGTATTTTTGCAAGTTTCACAGTAAATAAGTAGGCATCATACAATGCATGATTGTACACATTATGCACCATGAAGCAGACCAGTGGTCAGAAACTGACCTGTTAGCCTAACCTGCTGGTAGATGCTGGAACAAGATTGTTCTCTTAAACAAAACAAGCAACCTAACATGCAGTGCATTTAATATCTGTAATTCTGTTCATTCATATAACGAAGGCGTGTTTTTGGAAGTTTGCGCACTTGCATTGTATTGGTTCATGTCTGCGTTAATATATTATATTAGTCTGACTTTAAATTGATTTCATAAGAAGTAGTTACCGCTGATGACACATAGAACAGTGAGGATAAACACTGCATTATGTCGTTGTACGGGAAACTCAACAGGACCAACGTGGTTATGTGTAGCATTTTGCATCAAGGGGCGGTTCTAAGGGTTCCTGAAAATTACAAATGGGACATTATAGTTATCTTGGACATCACAAACACACATATCACCCTTAATTGTAATTCCACATAAGCACAGTGCAAGTGCTTAGTGTTCTTCGTAGCAGCATTAGACACTTTGGATGTAAACCGACTAGACCTTATCGAACATACCTAGGGTCATATTTTAATCAAATAAAAAAAAGCAAGAAAGCAAGCAAGCAAGAAAGAAAGGAAGCTCTGGCTGATATATCTAATTACAAACCTGAATACTAGGAACAAATCAATTATTATACAAAAATAAAATATAGAATAAAAAAATAGTAAATGGAAATAATAAAAAATTCAAAACATTTTTCAGTTGCTGTGTAAAGCAGCTGTTTTTCAGACATGGTCACAATACCAGTAATGTGTCACGCATAACTGTTAATTTTAGAAAAAATGACATTGTTCACATCCTAGAGACAGACATTACTCTGTTCCAATTACACAAATTGTAGCCACAGTCTGCAAAAAACTGCAGAAAGACGTATTGGATTTCATGTCACAAATAGTGCCATACACGAATAGGGCTCTTACTGGGCTGTTACATTGGGTAGTGTCTGTGTAGAATAACACGAGGTGTGCGCTTTCTGATGCAGTAATTGAAAAACTCCAAATCTTTTTTTATCCACAGCTGTTGACTGTGTCGATCTGCCAGCAAATAGTTGGCGTGCCAAAACGGTACTCAAAACACCATAGGGCATTTGCGCCACCTTGTGGTTGTTATGCGCTATAGTAAAGTAAAACGACGCGTTAGTAGCGCTATACAAGAAAACGTGCGTTCATAAACCGAGTGTTAGGGGAGAGGTGATATAATTTTAAACAACGGTGTGAAATTATATATACACATAAGATTCAAAATAATAAAATTAGCACTTAGTGTAACTTAGTGGAAATTATTTGTGTTAATTAATTCTAGTATTTTTTTTGTTTTGCCATTTGTAAGTAAATTATGTTAATAAATTATGTTGCTGTATTTGCAACGAAATGTATATTTATAAATACTTTGTCAACATGCATGTAAAATATTCAATGCCATTGCATGCTCATAATGCCCAAAAGTAAATGCATCTCTCTTTATTTACTGAAAGTCAAAATTGTTTGTGTTGTAAATTATGTTACATGAACTGTGAGAAAATAATAATGTTAAAATAATAACTTTAATGTTTACTTTACTTTTGGTAAACCATTTCATGTCATTTTCATATACATATTGCTGTAAACAATTGCTTGATCTACAAATAAAATCTGTATTTTTATTACATGCTGTGTTAATTATGTGAATGTAATATAATATAAATTTTATTATAATATAATAAAATATAATATAAAATAACATAACTAAAAGACGTTAATGTAACAGATACATTAACTGACTACAGAAATCAACATATTGTACTATACAACACATGATTTATTTTGTATGATTTATTTACTGTCTGTTCAACTACATGAGATTTAGCAAATATCAGGTATAGACTTCAGCTGTATGCCTCTACAGGCGCCTTTAGCGGGATATACAGACCGTGAATCGCCTCAAAGAAAGGTAACGTATGTATATAAATGATTATTCAGGAGCCAAGCCACGCGTGGTGATTAATATTCATGAGCTAAACCTTTGCCATAGTGAGAACAGTGATTTCGCAAGAGGGCGCCAAATAAACCACAAGGGTCGCAAATGATCCGGTCAGCGGCGGTTTCTGAACACATGCGCAATTGTTGATCTGCAGCTACTTATTAATGCATGTACATGATCGGCGGGGCCTGGTTCTGTTTTTCTGTTTAACTAGCGTGTTCGTTTATATATGTCGCTTCAACTGGTGTACAGTATCTTGCTTTCAGCAATCTTCAGTGCTCGTGAAATAAACAGCGCCAAGTAAGAACCAGGCACTGCCTTGAACAAACACTCCATTAGGGGGCAGTATTTAAAATGCAACGACATAGCCAAATTAAAGACACTGGCTTGAATAAACTGTTAAAAGTGAAAAACAACTAAATAAAGGTTTGATTCAATAATGAAATCCTAGTTTCAAGTAGCTAATAAGGACAGCTAAGGCATGTCACTAGCATGTCGCACACTGTGTATATCTAAATGAGATGCACAAACTATGTCCCAGACTACCATAAATAAAGCAACATTACAAATGAACAGAAATCAAAACCTGCAAAGGGGGTATCTGCTAGACAGTTAACCTGCTGTTCAGTTAACCTAATTATAGCACTGTTCACATTTCTCTCTACTGCTAACATATAAGAGTATCACTTTTGGTCTGCATCAGCATGCCTGCTGTTGCTACAACTGGAATCGCTCATATAGCGCCACACCACAGACAAACAGGATGTGCTGTATGTAGAAATTGAAACAGAAAAGCACTTTACAAAAGCTGATGAATCAAAATGAGGGGAATGTTACATCTGTACATTTTACAAGTCTTATTTTTTGACAATTTCAATAATTCTACTTGTATTAAAGAGTGGCACATTTTCTAAGGTAAGCATGACAGAAAACAGGAAGAGCACAAAGCATATTTCAGTCTCCACCTCCCCTTTGGCTAAATATTTTAGCTAGGTGGTTTGTTTTTCCCTAACAATAATGTTTCACATTTTACAACACCATTTATGTCAAGCTCAACAAATACAACAACAAGGAAACATCTATATTACCATTATACCTGTTCTATTTGTTGTGCTAGTCACTGTTTTGAAACATTTAAGAACAACATCACATATGTCAATTCAATTTAAACAACACTACGTTGATAAATATACTAAGTAGTAAAAATATAAAGAAACTCCTTGGCTTATCAACACTTAAAGGGTTAATATTTAAATGATCACAGCATGCTGGTATTCTCACTTAAGGTGGCCTCAGTTTTTTTCTTTCTTTGACTACAATTCAAACCCTGCTGCCCCAAAACACCTTTTGTACTAAGACATAAGGCACTTAGACAACCATTTGTCCAATGCTCCACATGTGTGACACCTCAGATTGTTCTTAACTTTGCAATGCAATAGCAAAACATCAAGTAAGGTGATACTTAAGAATGTGACGTGTCTTAAAGATCTGGATAGAGCCTGTGTTGCTGTTAACATGTTAATTTATGCTAACGTACCCGTTTTGCCATTTTAAGTAAAAAAAGTGTTTGCACCAGCATTTTTGTGCATGCCGGTTTAGTGAACTTTTGAAAGCCTGTGTACATACATACATCTTTCACATGAAAAATCCCCACATATTTTACATTTACTCATGTCTGTTGCCCTTTCTCTGCATAGGAATTTAATCAGAGCTTAAGTTGTCCATCCCCCTTGGCCTTTCAGCTGAGACAGTTTTCCCACAATGAATCTTGATAGCAACACAATGTTTTATACTGCCTTACTGTGGACTGCCTTAAACTGCCAAGTAACCAAACCTAACATTTGTAACAATGCTATATATTTAATAAATTGACTGCTACGTTTACTAAATATTCAAAGCCCGGAGAAAAAGAAACCAAAACACCAACAAACTTAAAAGATGTATTAACCTACGTTGTTTATCATTTATGATCTCAACAGATCCCGCTGTTTATTATTTTATGAGTGTCACTACATCCGCTTTTGATGTTTGTTTTGAATGCATTGACTCCCAGTCCCACAAAACAAATCTTTTACCACACAAAACGTCAATGCATCATGTGATGAGGTATATTCACGAACGTAAAAACACATCGCTGCTATGTTTAAGACAAGCAGGCACAGTTTCCTAAACAATGTAACAAATAAAGAAAACGTAGTGGGAAAGCAGGTTTCTTACATTTTTTATTTAACTCTATTGGAACTATCAGCTCTCACCAGTACCACCACTGTTTTCCCTCCGTAACTCATGGCAACCGTGTATTAAGCCGTTGCATACGTTATTTATACTTAAGTTCAATCTAAAATGTTAAATCACTTTATCATGTTTGGGGTGAAGAAATGGACAGATAGTGGACTCTATTTACCCCAGCATTTGCTACGGCGTTGTTTCATTTTGTTCTTACAAACGTGCCTCAATAAAATGAGAAACTTGATTCAAAGACTTACCGCTTATTATTTTAAATCCCTGTATCAGCCAATAGCAAACGAGATCACTGGCGTCGTCATCTGGATCTATTTTTCACAAAGAAACTTGACTGTGGCCCCTGACAGCCAATGGCGTTTCGATACAGCAGCGGAGCGCTTATGTTTCAAATTTGAACGCGTCTCAACCAATCAGATGAGCGCTTCGAGGGTGGAGTCTATGGGCATTTAATCAAGTTTGTACGCCGCGTAGCATAGCGATAACCAGTTTACAACAAGACTACGTACATTTTGTTGAGCGCTTGAGGCTGACTATAGGTAAGCATGTCTTCAAAGTATCTTTTTTTTTTATTGTTATGTTTGGGTGGCAGCATTTATCGAGTATAACTAAAAAGTTGAGGTTATTGGACGATCGTGTTTATTCGTATATTTAAAATGTTTTATGCAAAACTTTAAGACACTTAAAATTAATGCAGATAAATCCAATAGCGAGTGTTAGACAAAAGTGTTATTTAAATAAGAAATAAGTTCATCAACCATCACTTCTGCTTGTAATATAAACGTATATTGTAATCGGGTTCTGTATAGAGTTAAGAACGTAAACAGCCGCGGTTGGATGTTAGTTTCAGGTCGCAGCGGAGCGCTGCTTATGCACGCAGGCTAAAGGTATCTAAAAACATCAGCACCAACACCAGCCTAGCGTGGAAGACTTTTTCCTATATAAAACTTAAATAAGAGGAAAGAATGTGCCCTTGCCCAAAATAGTAGTGGAGATTTCCTGCAGTTTAGGCGGGAAAACAAAATGGAGGGACGCTTATTGTTCTAGTAGAAGCGAAGCAGGAACTTGATCGGATTAACCAGCGTTTACTGAGCGATCACTTCTCCATTTTCAGTGTTTAACTCTATGTTTAAACGAATTTAAGGACAAACGCATGGTACCTTTTCCCCTTTTTAAATGAATTATTTGTTTGTATCACTTGTAAGTTACTACAGCCATGGGTAAAGATCCTAATAAGCCCAGAGGGAAGACGTCCTCTTATGCCTTCTTTGTGCAAACCTGCCGGGAGGAACATAAGAAGAAAAACCCAGGAACTTCTGTGAACTTCGCAGAGTTTTCCAAGAAGTGCTCGGAAAGATGGAAGGTAAGTTGAACAGAAGGGCTGTAATGTTTTCCCGGGCATGGTTGTTAGGGAGGGGGTGGGACAGAATTACACTGTGCATCTGTTACTCAAGTGACTGAAGCAAATGTAGGGCAGCCACACGCAATGCCTGACAGAAGCGGCTCGTGTGTGTGTGTGTGTGTGTGTGTGTGTGTGTGTGTGTGTGTTTTTAGACCATGTCGCCTAAAGAGAAGGGAAAGTTTGAAGAAATGGCCAAAAATGACAAGGTCCGCTATGACAGAGAAATGAAAAACTATGTACCACCCAAAGGTGCAAAAGGAGGGAAAAAGAAGAAAGACCCCAATGCTCCCAAGAGACCCCCGTAAGTATTACAAAATACAATGTTATTGTGCAGGTATATTAGCAATTGTATGGTTTTAAAGATGTTATTTGTCTCCTATCAGGTCTGCTTTCTTTGTCTTCTGCTCCGATCATCGTCAAAAGGTGAAAAGCGACAACCCTGGCATCTCCATTGGTGATATTGCCAAGAAGCTTGGTGACATGTGGTCCAAAATAACACCAAAGGAAAAAGCTCCTTATGAGCAGAAAGCCATGAAGTTGAAGGAGAAGTATGAAAAGGTAAGCTCAGATATAATACATGAAAATAGATTATAGGCCTTTTGCAACTGGATGGTATTTAACAAGTGTTTCGGTACCAGGATGTTGCTGCATATCGTGCCAAAGGAGGAAAAGCTGATGGTGGCAAAAAAGGTGGACCAGGTCGGCCAGCGGGAAAGAAAGCTGAGGCTGCAGATGATGACGATGATGACGAAGATGAGGATGAGGAGGAAGACGAAGAAGATGATGAAGATGACGACGAGTAAACTGTCAGGAAAACTTGAGCTGAGTTATTTGCAAAACAATGTGAATGCATTTTTTAAGCATTTAAATGTTCAAAACATGTACAGAAATGTGTATAACTGAATACATATTAAGGTCATGTGCTGTTTTGTAAATGCAACGGCTTTTTTAAAGCACTGCTTTTTTTTTGTCTGCTAGCTGTGGTGTTTGGATTTTTCCCTGTTTGATATTTCTACTGCAATTTTTAAGGATGAGGAACAATTGACTTTCTGTAGTCTCAATTTTTTAACTTTGAGCTTTAAAGTTGTGTAGACTGAATTTTTGTTTTTATGAAAATTTTGTATATTATGACCAATTTTCTTGTTTGAGTGCAATTTTGACTTATTAAAGAATTTTGCAGAATTTGTTTTGTATTGTCTGTCATATTTAAGAATCTCAGATAATTTGTAACTACTACAAAGTTATTCAAGTAATAAAAAAACTGCTTTTGCTCAATTGTACCAAGTTATGTTGAGCAGGTTACAAATAAGTCACAAGACCTCCGATCAGCTTTTCATGAAACTTATGGTACGTTTAGCTATGCGTGTTGCAGATTATAAAGATTATGGTTTACAATGATAAAACCTATTAGTTTTAGCCACTAGGGTCATGGGTTTGCCTGAATTCAAAAGTAAATCTCCCGAGTTTAGTCCTATGTTAAAGCTATAGGATAAAATGTCCTCTGGGGCAATAGGTACACAATTTTTCAGTTACTATGGGCTTGAGTATGCATTTGTCATGAGTCATATGATGCAATTTATAAAATGGCTCTATATATAGACTGGGGTGTCATTTTCTTATGCCACCCAGTTGATGCTTCTGCATACATTCAACATCAGCGTACAAGCTTGGAACACCCACTACTATTGTTATTACCTGGACTTGTTTTCAGATTTGACGATTGCATGCAAGTGAGTTTTAAATGAAAACTAAAAAGCTGGAAATGCAAGGCAAGGCACAAACAAATCTCAACCAGTCTAGTCTTACCCACACTATGTAAAATTTATGGTATTGTCATTTGCTAGCCAAATGACCACAAAATCTGACCTGTCAGTAGCTGGCAGAACGTATGTGCTACTTTCATTTCAGTAGTCTCTTCATGATCAGGGTACAATAAAAGCTAAAATCTTCAAATTAGGTCTTTCCTGCAACCGGTATGTTAAATATGTGATGGCTTAATGGTTTCTATGCTAACAGTTAAATAATGTGATCCTAAAATCATGGTACTCTGTGGAAAAGACCAATAAAGTCAAAGGTCTTAAAGATGGGACAAGAATTCTTATATCTAAAAGGTCTATTAACTGAACAATACAGCAACAGACTGGTAAAAATTTTCCCGTTTATTTTCTTGGAAAAAAACAACCATTATAAGTTAGATATCTACACCTTCATTGGGAAGCCCACCGTATCTCAAAATGTTAATTTAGAAATAACTATATTTACATTGTACAAAAACAAACAAAAATGTACACACTGCAATCATTCTCTCCCTTAAAACATCACTGCTTCACTTGCTCAAGATTTTTGGCCATGGACAGTAACATCTGTCCAGTGATTATAAATCAATAATTGATTTTCACAAACATGTAAACATCTATTCCCCCAACCAAACATTAATGCAGTAGACAAAATAAAGGTATATCGCGTTTTCAATCATTGACCCCATTACCATTTTCCCTTCACTTCCATGCTTTTGAATATGGCAAAAATGTGCCATTGTGCCAAATACCAAAATGATTCAAGTGGCAGGTCGTCCTCACAAACAATAAAGGTCCAGTGTTTAAAAATATATGCATTCCATGATGTGGGTAACCTGTACTTTATAATGGAGCAGCAACAAAAGTGGTGTTTGATCATTTATCTTTGCACGTATTGTGCATATTCTGTGAAATAAGGGAATTAACATTCTATTAGGCAGACCCCTCCAATCCACTGATTTCACAGAAAAAAACATGCAATGGACACTAGGGACAAACTGATGTAAACATTGTCTTCAATGGAGGAATAAAGTTCATGACAAGAGTTTGGAGTTATTTCGATGATGATTGAAACTGCATGTGCATGTATGCGTCTTCTTTTGTCGTGTGTATACTGGTTAAACCTGTTGTTGTAGACAAGTCAGTGTTTATCCTTTTGAAACAGTGCAGCCTGGCTCTCAAACAGCCACAATATTGTTCATCTCCCACTTCTGGGAACTCTTACTGTTGTCACAGTCAGCTATATAAACCTTGTGCAAGACGTCAGAGCGATCCAAGCATTTTCCTGTAGGTATATGTGTGAAACGATGTAAATCCTAGGAGAATTCAAAAAAAGGGTTAGAAATGAACAGCACATTATATAAAATGTTTAATTTGCGCAGAGGCCCTATTTGAGTCAATTATTTATTAAACTAATAACAATAATTACAACATGTCTGTTGAACACTGACTATGGTTGATTTGTGATAAAACCAGTCCTTCATTGTGAGTCCTTCAGACCTTTTTTATATATAAATCTGACCGAACAAGGAGGCTTGAACATACCTTGAAATATCTCCACTCTGTATGCTCATTCAAATTGCAATGTGTTATGATGACAGCGGATCCATCTCCACCTTTCGTCAGGCACTGGTCGTACTGCATGAGCTGGTTAGCTTCATTAATTCTAAAGAGCTGGAGCAACCACACAAACGGGTGTGTAAGTGAGATCAGGAGGAATTAGTGCTTTTGAAACACTCCTAAAAATTGTCTCCTTACCTGATTCCCCCCCATTCTATGACAAGGCCCGATCTCCACATTGCCACCATTGGTATGGCCCATGCTGTCTATGCAATAGCTAGTCTCAAACCCACGGATCTATTGGAAGAGAACGCAATTGAATGATGGCAACTATTTTAACCAACTCCATGTTTGATATACAGGTTTGGATGTATGTACCTCTCCCCATTCCACATTCTTTGGAGGCAGTGGGTAATGTAAGGGGATATCATAAGCAATCTCTTCCATGAACCACTTGAAGCTCTTGCATCGGTGCTCCTCTCGAAACTTTTTCAGGGTGCTGATGTCTCCATAAGCCAGGGTGAGAGTCTCTGGCCGGCTGGCGTAAAAATAGTCCTTATATTCATCCCACCACACCTCCACTACTCGTACGTAGTTCTACAAACAGCCGATGGGAGAGTACAAGTGAGAGGATGGATCTAAAGTGCATTGTTTACCAGAAGATAAGTCTTATAGAGGAAAACATGAGTGAAATTCTTAAGTGTGTTCATGGAAAAAAAAAAGGGTGTAGGCTGACCTTGAGTGTGGGGGAGGAGCCTACATGAGCAGGAGGCGGGTTTCCCTGCCAGCCCTGCAGACGGTAGATGTGCCCCACCCGTGAACATGGCACAAACAGAAGCTGCCCACCACACTGCCATATCTGCAGAGGACACACAGCATGGCAAGGGTTCAGAAAAGGCACACAAATAAACAGCCGACTTACAGTTGGCTCAATATGTTGCCCTTTGCAATCAATGTAGAAACTATTAAGCACTTTTTTCTTTTAATAGACAAATTACAACAAGCATTGAACTAAAAGGCCATTACTAGTTTAAACTACAATTTTACCTTGTAAGAGATCTCAAAGTTTTCTCCTCCCCAGATCTGAAGGCCCGGATCATAGAGGCCCAGTTCAAAGAAGAACTCTCTTTCTATTGCGAAGAGCCCACCGGCCATGGCAGGTGACCTGACACACAAGTTCACCCGTCAGAAACGTTTCCCTTTATGCTTTACATTTATACACTATTTTACAGCACTAGAAGACAAAGAGACACCAAAATGCATTAACAAGCAGAGATGCATTGTCCTTTTAAACGGCCAACGGTCCTGTCATCAGATCTACATAGTTCTGCAAAAAAGTGTCTCTTTGTAGACGTTACATTGTCAGTAGCAACAAATCAGCTTGTGAAACTTTATAGCAAAAGACTGCACAAAACAATACAGCATAGTGTAAAGGAAGTTTTGAAGCATACACACTTTTGCAAGTGTTATAACTCAATGCAAGTGAACTAGGGCACACATATACTAAGACAGGGATTAGATTGACAGAATGGCGATGACTACATGCAAAGAGAGGCAAGAACAAGGACTGGTGTCAATAGTTGTTCAGTGACTAAACCAGAAGAGCCATAGAGGAGCCGCAGTACATGAAGTATTATTTTTTTTGAAAACAAATTTTATTGTTTAATGACTCCCTCTTAGTGGTTAGTATACAGTTTAGGCATGTTGCAGTAAGTACACATATAAAAAAAGAGCTGACCAAGACAGGCAGACCAACACCAGTTTATATAACACAGTCCACGTCTCTGCACTTAAGCAGATAGTGGTTGTCTCTAATCAGCCCAGACTTAGGCACTAAATTACCGATATGGCTCAGTTTTAGTTAGTCTCTGCTGCTTCTCCTTGCTACCCAGAGGTACACGTTTCCAAAGCATGCTCCAGTCCCATGCTCCTCTGGCAAAGCCATCCTCGTCCCCGCCCCCTTGGGCCTCGATGGTGAATGTCTTGCCGTTAATAGCGTCTATGAGTGGCACTGTGCACACCGTTCTAATCGTAGACAGGGGATGAAGGAAAGTGGGGGTCCATGCAAGCAAACACAGGCACGCACACAAACGCACATTCACACGCACAGGGAGGAGGGAGGGGGTGCAGGAGAGAGACAGAATGGGTTTAATGATCATGCTTCAGACAGGGTGAAGGCCGTGTTTACCGATAAGGCTCGGTCTTATGCTTTCTCTTAGCCTTCTCCCTGCTGCTGAGCGGGACCCTTTTCCACAGGAGGCTCCAGTCCCAGGCGCCTCGCGCCAGGCCGTCCTCGTCCCCGCCCTGCTGGGGCTCTATGGTATAATCATTGCCGTCTATGTAATCTATCAACGGTACTGTGCAGACCGTTCTGCAACGTTAACACAACATAATATTAACAATACGTTTAGGGTAGGATTAAGAAAACTCCACCTTACCTGGGAAGCGTATTACAAAGAGAGATTAAAGAATTTATTATGTTACTACATCAGTGCCTTCATTACTTTCCATCAAAGTGTTCTATTCAAAGTGTTTTTAGTGGGAATAAACTAGCCTAGAGCTTAAGTCATACCTGTCTTTTGAAATAGGGGCCACCAGTGAGGCGTACCAGTTTACTCCAACCTCACAATGGGCATCCAGGTAGATCAAGACCTGAGGGAAGAATCACAATGAAGGACAAACAAATACACGCATTTGTATAGAACAGTATACAGTGCACTATAGGGTCCAAACCTGTCCCAGCGTGGCTTTGCGGGCCCCTATGCTTCTGGCCTGGATCAGACCCTCTCTTTTCTCATTGCGAAAGAGTTTGACAAGTCCGTTCCATTGCTTTATGTATTCCTCCAGCCTGTCTTTAAGATGTACTAAACAAAAAATATACACAAATGTTCTTGAGGTTTGTCTGGCTTTTACACACTTCCAACTGTAAACCTTTTGCAATTTTGTAGTTGAACTAGTTTAATTTGGAATGATCCAATCAGATTAATTCCTTATTTGAGAGGAGTTACATGTTCAAAGTTACACACAATGCACAGTGATGTTTTGAAATGGCAGTGTACAGTACTGTTGTCTCATTCGCTCATAGACTCAGCACTGTGGTAATACAACATAAAGGACATGAACTGAGGTAAAATATCAGATTTTCAGCAGGTCTTTGGGGATACTGCTGACACGTCTGTTATTACTACAGCAAACAATGTATATTTGTCAGATATTGACTACACTTGAGCAGATGCAAAATAACCAACAGTCGGTCCTAAAGATCAGATCTGAGAAACTAATCGAAACTGTGTGCAGAGTGAACAAAGTCTTTCTGACCTTTACAACCAAGTGCTTAAAACAATCTATCAACGGACAACTCTATATAGCCTTATCGATTCTCAATGGTCAAGTCTGCAGAACTGCATTCATTCCTCGCTCCCATGTGAATGATCTCTCAAAAGAGTAATGATCTCTATTCAATAGCAGCCTGCCTGCCCCATATTAACGGATGAGCTCAGCATTAGTCTTCAGTCAGACCGTCTACAGGTTGTGGCAACACTATGAACAAACTCTGTAGGGAGTGATACCCGAAAACTAATTTCCTCAAACCTGAAAAACCAGTTACAGAAAAAAATGGTTTAAAAGACAGTGACAGGACAAACAATCCACACAAATCACAAAGTCTTGAAAACATTATCAAATTAGCAAAGGAATATTTAGAAGACTGAGGGTCACTGAAAGACTGGTATTAAATGTTATAAGGAATTTATTGTGGGGGATAACCCCATCTGCTTGCCTAAAGGGGCGCTTTGCATTACTGAGCCCCCAGAAGGGCAGACACAGATCAAAGGCAATAGGTGGAGATGTTTGTATTGAATGCTGGGGGTTTGCCATTTGTTCAATACATTGTTGGCTAAAGATGGTTGGCTAGTTTGGCTGTCTTTGTTTGGTTTAAATCACATGGTCAAGGAAAGGATAAAAAGGGAATGTAAGAGATTCTCTCTCTTTTTCTTTGCATTCTTCTCTGCTCTACTCTTATATTCTGCCCTTACTTTCTGCTTTTCTTTCTTACGTAAAACTTCCAAACACTCATTGAGAAGAATAACAGCACAGCCTCTTTCCTTTTAGCCTTGGTTTGCTCTGTAAAGCTGCATATGCAATAAATAATGATATTTAAACGGTGATATTAAAACCAATGACGCAGCATTCTGTCACTACAACATTCACCTATTCATTAAAAAAAGCAGTTTGTTACTGGAGAATTTACACTGTCAACAACTCAACTCAAACAGTCCAACACTGGTGAACGCACAGAAAATTAAGTCTCTCTTAGATCTCTTAAGTCTCTAACACAATGTTTGTGTGCCTCATTGATGTCGCAAAGGCAAGTTCATTGGACAACCTCATTCAATGTTACAGTCATCAGTTTTACTTGTTAAGCAGGCTGAGATGACTCACATACACCTTTCAGCTTTTAAGGAAGAGATAAAAACTCAAGCTACCTTTGTTACTAAAGTCATCAATCATGACGATCTCAGCCAGGTATCTCCTAGGAGTTCTTTTGATGACGCTGTGCACCGTCCTCATCAGGGTAGACCAACCCTCGTTGTGGAAGACGATGATCACGCTGGAGGTGAGGAGGTTCTCGTCATAGTGCCAATATTTACACCTGAGGAAAATAGACAGTGTTATGAAGCAGCTCACTAGTGGAAATGAAATTTGGTGAAGAGTGCAAGTGTGTGAGGGTTACAGTCTATCCTAGGATGCTTGTTTATACACACACATAACACGCTTACACAATCCCATCCACCTCCATCCTGAGGAAACCATTTTTGACACAGGAAACAGCAACTCTGCACAGTGTTTTCTCTGCAGGGGAGAGTGCTAAGCTAAATCGTAGTTTCTTGAAGTCTTTGTATATAAGGCACAAGCTTGATGCTATTTTTAGCATCAAGTTAGATTTAGCTAGATTTTTAGAAGTATAGAGATACTACACATCTCATACAGTGCAGAGACAGCAGAGAAGAAAACATTACAGAGGACTGCATATGCCAAGAACCTGAAGAATATTTACAGGCAAGAAAAGTTAGCTTGTTTATAGATTCATATTTTCCAGGTGGGTTACTTACACTAGGATCATAATGTTCTAAAACAGCAGAAACAGTTAGGTTTCTAAAAGTTGGTTAAAAATGAAGTACAATGAACAAGTCTCGCTAGTTGCTTATAACATGTACACATGCTTACATGTTATATATGTTATATATGGCCTAGATTCAATTTATGCTCTCCTCAACAACAAAGCACACTTCCTTTCTAATACCACACACAAATGACTGTTTCCTGCCCAGGCCGGCAAAACAATCCGATTATGTAATGCTGTCTTTATGGTGGTTTAGCTTTTTTCATCATCAAATTTCAGTTTTTATTGTGTGTGTGTTGGAAGTGAGCACATAAAGTCTGTACACAGACCTACTGGGTAACATAACACAACAGAGCCACTCGACTGGAAGAGCAACTCACTCTCACGACGTTCAAATCTCGCTGGAAATCGGGGTGTGTTGCACTACTCAAAAGCATCACCTCCATGCTAAGGCTAAATATTAACTGTTCTTTCGAACTGATGTATTTAAACTGTTCAGGCCAAATACCACATTTGATCAAATCACATGAGACCTAGTTTAACGTTCCTCCAAAGTGTGCGAGTAACAATTTCATATCTTAAAATATTTATAAATAATGAATTCATATCTTGAATAAGTTCTTAGTTTTTCTCATTTTAAAATGTAAACAACAGCTCTGTACAGATACAAGGAAGGCTTCTGTCACAAAATACATACACAATAAACAATGGAATTCAAACAATGTATTCATATACATTTCAATGCTAAGTTCTGCAATCCAGACACAGTAATTTGAAATATAATTTGTTGAAGTTTGTTCTATCCCACCCAGAAGTTATTGGACAAGCTTAACCCAGTACTAGATAGTATAATCGCAAGCTATGCATGAAATTGATGAAGCACTTCATAATTACACAAAAAAAACCCACAAAGCTAAATTAAAATTAAATTCAGATACAAAACACCAAAACATAAAATGTTTAGTACTGTCACTCTGCCAACCACTTGAATTTAAGAACCATTGTAAAAAGTCTTGTAAAAAGAGTTTAATTATATTGCTCGTTTTAGTACTAATATCAGTGTCCTAAAATAGGGATGTTTAGTCAGATTGTTTATGCTCTCATTACACCATGGCTCAAAACATGACTGTAAAGAATAAGTTGTATTGTAGAGCATTTGCAATAAATACAATACATTTTTTGCTAGTGTGTGTTCATTATTAAGAATGCATGAGTGTTGTCACTGGCCTACCTGTCTAAATGCTAGGAATTTCAGGTGGTCTTGGTAGTCTATTAAAACTGGCCAGACTTCTCCCACTGCACTCATCACTGTAGTACTATCTTCTTGTCAAAAAATGAACTATCAGTTAACATGCAGGCACAAGTGAGCCTTTTCATATTTCTAGACAAACACCTATGTGTTTGTTATTTTTAAAACTCTTAACTATGGCCACAGCTGTTCTAATTGACACACAGCCACTCAAACAAACAGAAACATGCAAAACCTTTAAAAGAGTTTATTATTTCAGCAAGCCAAAGGAAAACTGGCCCTATCCCTCAAGTAAAACATGCAGGACTGATTCACCTTACCTGACTCATCTTACTGCAAAGTGTATGTTGTATGTAACCAAGCATGACAGAAAACCAAGGAAAACGTTTACCAGGAAATAACAAATGTGTGAACAGTGACATCTTTTGACAAAGATTTGTATTACAGTGTCCTTGCCAACAATCTTGTAAATTGGTGCAAGGAAATGCACCCAATATTATTGCTCCAATTAAATATTGAAACAAATATAAGTGAGACTGGACAAGATTAACTATCCTCTGACAGTGTTTGATTAGCTTAACTAGTAGCTATCCAATATGGCCCAGCCTTAATAAGCTATGCTACAGTGGGGTCATTCTGGTCAGGCAGGCAAAGAAGAAACTTTAACCAATGGCAACCAAATACACCGTGTCCTTTTCACAGTAACATTTAAGGTCAATACCTATAATGTCATGGTTTAATGTGACATTTTTTCTATTCATTTTAACCTTGCCATGATCCCAACACTATCCAGATTTCCTTATTAGAAAACGGTTTCCCTGCATGGACGCGAGTATGAGTGTGTGTGCACCAACCAGGCACATTGTAGAAATGAAATTACATTGCATCTAAACATTTACCTGTATTTAGGCACTTGCAGCTATTTTTATGTAGCTCACATTTTATGGCATGACACTAGAAACACCAAGGTCATGGGTTTGATTCCCTAAAGATAAAACAATTTCAAAGGTAAACGTATATTAAACAACATACTGCTCAAGTTAAATTAAGATACTGTCCTTAATAGCCCTATAGATGGTCCCGACTTAAAGAAACAACACTGTCCAAAGCACTATCACACTACCAATGATTAAACTGGTTTTACAGACATACCTCTTTCATCATCCACTATTGCTCAACTATTCCTACATATATTCTAAATTAGCAATTTCCTGTCTGCCATCATGATAAGACCTACTAGACCTATTGAATACTTCAATTATTTTTTTGTGAGGGCTGGATTTTCAAACAATCCTGAGAGGGGCTGGGCAAACCAGTTTCAGAGTAAATATTACAGCTTAGCACTCACTGTAACTAACAAACATAACAAATAAAACTTACATGAACTTCATAGCTTCAACTAACAAACAGATTTGGATTAAATTTCACTTTACAAATAAAAGCATAACAATCATTGCAACATTTATTGGGCTTTGATTTGAAAGATCTGGTAAAGTCCATGAATCTGATGATATTAAGATACACAGTAATCTTATACAGAACTGTATCTTATCCACTTCTAGTCACTTGAAGCTATTTGAATCTGTACAGCATACTCAGTCAGATAATCTTGGGCAGAGTTAATGAGAGAAAGAGTTGAGGGAAAGCATGCAAGAGAGAAAGACAGAGTGATGCTTATCATTTTGTTGTGACATTGCCAAACAACTTTTGTGTTGCTGAATTATGGCCATGAAGCTAATCTTATAAAATTTCGGACATTTGCAATAAAATTCCAACTCTTCAGATTGAACTGTCCTCAGCAGTGACATGAATAAAATCCCAAAACCAAGGGATTGTAAAATGCATATTGACATAATCATAGACCACTAACATGGCTAAGATTACTGTTGCCAATTCTTAACCATGGAACTCAGTTCAAATGTCTGTTGCTGAATATGGTTACATTTTAATTAAATAGCAGAGTAGTAAGTCATAGTATGGCAATAAAATCGTCATGTTGGCTTGACTGAATAGGTGTGTTTCATCTCTAGGTGTGACCACAAAACATGCCAAACCTGACTGTCTACACCATTCAAATTGATACTTCATTCAAACACAACAAGTAAATTGTTTTTGGAACAATACCAAACGTATCCAAAAACATCCCAGGCTTAGTTGCCCAACAGCCTCATTGCTACTACCACACCCATCAAAGTGACTTCCATTCGTACTTACTCATCATGTCTCAAGTCGCCGACAGTTCGATCCAGAGAGATCATGTCGCTGGCTACCATATTAAACCCAAATTCCTTGATGCTGCTCTGGACCGAATCCTTGTACTCTGGTCCCAGCACAAATGGTTTGCTGCCCTCCCCTGGTCCACCTTGAACTCCCTGTGGCTCCGGTTCCTTAGGCTCAAAGTTACCCAGCATTCCCATCTTCAACACAGGTTCACTGTACACATTGGTGTGGGGCTTGAAAGTGATGTACTGCTTCTGGATCACATTCTGCTGGTTCTGAGCTTTGAACTTGGGGTTCGGCCTGTCACCGTTTTTTTGGCGAATGGACTCCAGGTCAACCTCCACTCCTTCTACATGTGGCCAAGGAACGACAGGCTTAAACTGGTCAGCAATGTCATTAATGGGAGGGTTGGGATGCAAAGGCTGACCGACATCTCTTCCTGCCTATAAAGATAAAACACAACTATGAGCCAATAATAACCTCTAATGTAACTGAAGTGTTTGCTAATAGCTTAAAAGTATATTAAGTACTGTTTACACAAGCACTTGCGTGCAATGAGATTGTGTACCAGAAGATTCTGTACACATATTTATAAAAGGTGTGTAAATACTTCTATACAGAGGACAATTTTAGTCTCTGAACACAGCTGGAAAAGTTCGGTTTTATTTACAATGTCAACGCGAGGGAACCACAAACTGTCTATCTGTCAAACAAAGTGACAGTTAGCTGTCAAGAGTGCCACGTGTCATTCAGTACCGTCGCTTACATACACAAGCAAAGACCAAATAGTGTGTGTTGGGGCATATCAACTTTTATTTGCTCATATTCTGTCATTTATTCATATTGCTAGAAGCAAGCTAGTAAATCGATACCCTTACTCTCTTGAAGACCCCCTTTATTTCAACCAGTAATACGAACAATCCAAATGAACTAAATAAATGGACAAATCAAAAGAAAACAGGTCAGTTGTAATGTGGAATAAATCATTTTACACTATAGATGCGTATCTTAAATAACCAAACTGTATGTACAGTAACGACCTTCCGGGTTTGTGCTGAATTTGCTAAACATGAGGATGTACAGAGCCGACATTTAGCTCTCTGTGCTAACAGCCTGTGGAGGGATCTGCCTTATAACCCCAGTGTATATGTTTGATCTGAATGGAAGGGCAAATCTGGGTAATAAATATAAACCTTGTGTGCTCGTGTAATAATTCTGCAGTCAATGGATCTCGCTGCTCATCTCCATGACAACCGCAGCAGTTAGCATGCTAATCGTCGTGCTAGCCAAGCACGCTGAATACTAACACAGGATTCAAAGAATAACACGGAAACCCACCAAGAAACGTAAAATATAACAATAGCGATCGGTCATTTTAACGATACTTTACCAGGCCGGCGGCAAACGGGTTGTCGTCGCCAGCTTTTGGTGTCAGGGAAGACCAAAGCAAAACCAGCCCCAGAAATGTGCCGATGACCAGTAAACTTCGAAGGATAAATCCAACTTTCACTCTCATTGTCGATAATGAATTGAAAATAAAAAAGAAAGAAAGGGGTGAGCTAGCTACCCGCAGCCAGCACAAATAAATAAATACTCCGCAGCCTCACTGACCGCGTCCGGATCGTCTCTCTCTCTCTTTCTCTCTCTCTCTCTCTCTCGGTACCCCCTTTCAATTAAACTCCCACTGTTCTGCTTATGATCGGTCACGAACAAGGGTGTTACAATCGCAGTCCTACAGAAACCCCGGGCGGATCGGTTACGTGTGTGCGCCACGCAGCCATAAGGTCAAAGCACACACGGATGTGAGTGAACACACACGGACCTGCGGAATGACTGATTACAGATAAAGAGGCCGGTAAAATACTCCGGTGACGTTCAATGACGTCTTCCACAGGTGTTTGAAGCACAGGTGTATCGTCGCTGCTGTAAAGATACAGATACAGGCTCTGTAGCCTGTATCTTTTTTTTGAGAGAGAGATTAATCCAATGATTAATCCTGTAATTAAAATATTTTTTATAATTTTCTTAACTTTGTTTTAAACTAAACAAATCAAGTTGAATAGTAACTGAGTGTTAGTGCCTAACAATGTATTTGTATTACATCGGTGCAACGTGAGACCGTTTTCAAAGGATGACAAACTTTACATTTTCAATGAACAATTTCTTTAACAACAAAGAATGTTTCAGCAGTGTTTGTTTGTCTTTATTCCAGCTACGATTAAAGTCTTTTTGAATTGTTTGCAATATGTACATCTTAATAAAATCAGACTTTGGTCAGTATATGCTAAAGGATCTATATGTACAATAATAAGACTAAACAACGTGTTAGTCACTAAGAATACTTACAATAAATAACGTATAACTTAAACAAGTGAAGAAAACTTCTGAATGTACTTATAGATCAGCATTTGTGGTTAACGAGGCTATTTATGGTGACAACACTTTTGTACATGTTGTGCGCAGAAGCGGATATTCTTCATACAGTTTGTTGTTTGCAGCACATTTTCTCCAGACTAGCAAGCCAACTGACTTGAGAAGACGATTACATTGAGTCTGAAATCGGAACAAACTTTTTGTACATTGTTGGGACGCCAGAACACGCCCTGTTAAACTGGGACTGTGAGGGTTAATAGACTTGTGGTAGGTATGTATAAGTACTCGCACATAGGCTACAGCTGTCTGCCAAGTTGATAAGGTTTCTGCTATTGAGATGTACGTTGGTTTATGTGTGTTCATGTGTCATAGAAACATTTCATGTGTCATTTCATTTCTGTAACATATGCTCTCTCCCTCTCTCTCTCTCTCTCTCTCTCTCTCTCATATGTGGACTTTTTAAATATTTATACTTTTTGTATTGTATCATATGGCCATTGGTGTTAATTCTGTTAACAAAGTTAAGAAATGTAAAATGTTAAGAACACAAAAACGAAATTGGATTTTAGCAACTGCAGGTTTGTTTAGCAGGTTGTGTGCAACACTGTGTTCTCTAGGTTTATGATATCATAAATCATAGGAATAGTTCACACATGCAAACATTGCAAGTTAATAATTCTCAGCTTGTTGTAGTTACGTTTAATGAAAAGAACAGAGTCATTGTTCACACTAAAGATAACTGAAAACCAAATAAGAACTAATCTTAAATCTAACGAAATTGTAAGATAGCCTTATCTGCTGTTCAACAACAGGGTCACGTTATGGACCACATCAATCTTATTTTATAAAGTCCAGAGTCTGGAGTTCCAAGTACAGGGTTCAATTCCTGTCCAGTGTGCACCGAAAACATCCAGAATATCAACAAACACACTTTCTTAACCTTCTTTCTTTTTATTAAATTAGTTCCCCCTGGTGTTCAAGAAAGAGAACATACACTTTCACCGAGAGCTTAATATCTTATTAATAGTAATGTAAAAAAAGAAAATATAAGGTATGTGTTATACATGTCGTATGTGATATGTGTTATATATATTGCATATATAGTTATATAACTTGCACATATTTGATTGATTATATAAATAAATCATCATAAAATATTATGATAAAAAATTGTTCAGCTTGTGTTGCTCCAGTTTTTCTTTAAAGAATTGCTATATTTGTAATATATATTTAATATGTAAAATTAGCCCCAGTAATAAGAGCATAATACAGGTAATACAGTGTTTTTAAAGCAATTGAAATGAAATGGTTTAACAGAGCTGTAGGATGGATCACTTGCCACGAGAGGAAGCCAAACCACTACTTTTGCGATATCAGCGCGCATGCGCAATATCATGATCCTTTCAGTGGAAAGAACAGACTACTCAGGCAACAACACCACACATCCACTCCTCTTCTGCTTTATTTATAGACGATGAACTCTGTAACAAGATATATTTTATTGAAAAAGAAATATCCCATTTAATTGGGTCACTGCCTCAACCCAGTTTTGACAGATACAAGAGATGATAAAAATCATTGTCAATACACATAACTTAAATTTGAAAAAGGCACCAAATAAATATAAATAAATATACAGTCAAAACAATCCCAGAAAAAAATAAATAGTTATACAAAAAAAGAGCAAACTTTTTCCAGTTTCTGCTTTTGTACAAATCCACCATGCAATCTTCAGGGAGTGATACGGAACATCTTTCACTGGACTCCATCTTTAAAGTCCTAAAGAGGTTGCTCTGTTTTTCTATGTATAGGAAGCAACCGGGGCCAGCAAGACCCCACAGGAGAGACAGAGAGAATCTGGGCTGTGCATAATCTCCTTGACCAGCAAGGTGCTTTGTGTGGACGCGTATCCATCAGCCTTGTGTCTCTGTTTCTGGTCCCCTCACTGAATATCCTGAACTTGCTCAGTCTGCTGCAAAACCTTGAGAGGAGCCCAGAGTTAGACAGTAAGAACATCCAAGCCCACGCTAAGGATTGTGGGAGATGTGTGTGGGAGCCAGCTGATTGGCCGACCACAACTCCAAGTCCTATGAGCTGGTGGCACTGTTGAATTTGTCTAAAATGGTGGCGTTGACTCTCTGGAAGATCCACTGCTGTGTTTCGGACTGCGGGTCACACTTGTTCATGAAAATCCGCTTATCAGTAGGGCTGCAGTCCATGCAGCCGCTGCTCACCAGGTGGTACAAAGATTTATCCTGCAGCGAGACGGAGAGAGAGAGAGAGAGAGGGAGGGACAGTAAAATAATAATATACAAGTAAAAAACTGTGACCCTAGCAGTGCTCTAATCCCACACCTTATCTTCCACTAGCCCTCAGTCAAATTACAGGGGTGGAACTGAAAAATCAGCACAGAATATGTTTTCCCCTTTGCCTAATCAGAAAAGCTGACTTCATTTCATGGCTTGAGTTCAGAAGTGAAAAGTGAGAAATTGAAGGAGTGCATGCGGGGGTAGAAAGAGAGAAAGACAGAGGGAGGTGAAAGGTAAGCACAAGCGAAAGGATAAAGAGCTTCATGATCAATCGCCTATCAAAAACTCTGCACAAGACAGAAGAAGCTGAGACAACAAAGAGAGTCTCTCCGCTTGAAAGACTTTTTCACAGTGCACAGGGCATGTATATTTTGTGCTAGAAACTACTGAGTATGCCAAACAGAGCGGGTGAAAAAATAGAGGATGCGTCCCTCAGGGAGTGATCAGACCGAGCAGAGGAGGGACATGCCTTCAGGCTTTCGGCTTCAGTTCTATGCTGTGCTCCCCTGGGTTGATTTACTGTTCCATGTGCCTCAGGCGGCTCCACTGCCAGGTACCACCTCTTCCTTTCAACTGTATATTTCCTCTCTGTATAGTGCCGTCATTGACCTATCCTACAATGACAGAGATTTCTTTGCTTGGCACCTTCAAGCTTTTGCGTGAGAGGGAATATCTCAGTTTAGGCTCACAGGAGGTTGCTAGAGGGCTGGAAAAACCACACTTCCATATTAGGGTCTATAATTTCTGAGGGGTCCAGAATGGTGCGGATTAACCCACAGGGGCTTCCGTAATGAGATCTAGTGCTACTATGCTGCTATAGGAAGATATACTTTATTGACCTCTGAGGGGGGATGCAGAGAGGGAATAAGAAGGAAAATTTGTGATTCTTTGATTTCTCCTTAGAGAGTTTATATATGAAAATGCATGAAGCAATTTAAAAACTTAACATTTGTGCATAAAACATTTACTCTTTTAAGACAATGCACTACACTGTCCCACCACCCCTAAATATTGTGTCATTTTTGTCACTGTATTTTAAGCTAATGATAAACATGTATGTATGCTACCAGTCAAATATTGGGACACATTTTACTGGATTTATGTCTTTCATTGACTACAAGTGCAGAGCTATAATTTAACCATAGTCATAATTTACATTTATTCATTTGGCAGACAGTGAATTCAAGGTATACGTTTTATTATCAGTTCTTATATTCCCTGGAATCGAACCCACAACCTTTGTGCTGCTAACGCAATGCTCTACCTACAGGAATAGCTATAATATAACTTAATAAAGTTACTGTTAAGAAGCTAAAATATAATATATTTAATATAATAATATATAATATACTTTGAATTTTTGGTTAATACTTCTACATGTTTGTTATTTATGCCTATGACAAACTTCTGACTAGCAGTGCACATGAAAATGTTACTGCATTACCTTCCTGTAGCTCCAGTGCTGGTTACCCTTCATACCGTGACAGTCATACAAGGTGATGGGGCTGTTCTGACTAATAGCATCGAAGCAGAACTTTCTGGTGTGCAGTGGATCTCCAGGCCTGATGTCTTCTCTCCAGCCGAAGGTGAAAATCTAACCACCACAAACAGCATTCAGTTTCAAAAACCCTCATGTCACATCTCTAACTATTTTACATTTGTTATTACTTTACTATTTTACATTTGCTTTTTACTATTTACTATTTTTTACTATTATTAAAATTAATTTTACATTAATTTTACATTTATTAATTTGGCAGATGCTTTATCCAAAGCAACTTACAGTGAATTCAAGGTACAATTTTTTTTAATCAGTACTCGTGTTCCCTAACGCAATGTTCTACCAGTTACAGGAACACCTGGAACTTAATAAATGACACTGATAGTTCATTTTCCAGACATGTGATACAAGTATGCCATGAAAGTGAAACATGGGAGACAGGGAAGGAGTTAGAAACAAGTGAGACATGGGAGGAGTCAAAACTTCCATCTGCTTATTTTCAGTTTGACATAAGTATGAGAACAAATGAATACCTGCTCATGTGCCCAGGTCCTCTCTGCGCCCTCCTTCAAACACATATCCAGGCGTAGTTCTGTTCCTGTGGAGCCGTGCTTGGAGTCTACACACAATCCGGATGCCACATTACGGACCTAAGGAATAAAATTGGATGTGATCAAAACACTTTGAAATGACTTGCACAAGGATTATTTATGGTTAACTTTAAGTCACTGACATTTTATATATTCTTTATAAAAGCAATTTAGACAGATTTGACATTACAGAACAGCATCCAGTCCACTAATACCCTCTGTGGTGCTCACAGATGTAGGGCTTTAGGGTTATAGAATGTTAGCCAAAATTTTACTCCTTCCACAGCTGAGCAGTGAGCTATGATGTGACCCCTGGTCTCCAATCTGTTCAAATGCCAATTGCCCAACTGTTTCAAGGTGCATGTTTCCCTCCGCACAAACTCCAGAGAGTTCCCATGCGTCCATCTGTATTGTCTTTTCTTTTTTTACTTTTTGATTGGCTGTCCAGGTTGTCTCATTTTTTCAAGGCATTCAGGTGTACCCGACTGTTGTCACAGCGCAGCTCAATAATGCATGAACGGCTGCAGCCACTGCATCTTGGGTAAAGCAGAGACGTGAGCAACAGTTCTGGGACAATTCTGCTCACTTATTCACCTCACTAGGGAGACATAACGGGTACCGGGCCTGGGGCAAGGTCAGGGATGCACACACACACAGCAACACACACACGCACACATACATACACACACACACACACACACACACACACACAAATGTCTAGACAAAGAGGATGAACTGCAGGGAAACATATTATGCTGTGTAGAGTGGTGCATTAGTTTCCACTGCGGATATTGTGCACCGCATACCAAGACCATCAGAGGAAACAGAGATTAGAGAGTGTTTGTTGGAGCCTGTTTCCCCAAATATGTTTTTCTCACGCTCATGAGCCCTGAACGATCGAGACGAGGGATTTAGGGTTTTTCAGTTCTTGGCAAGGCATGACTGTTGAAAGTAATTGGAAAGCAGTAGGCTGCACAAATCAACATGAAGTTCAGCTCAGCGACTGGATGAACGCATGACGTTGGGTAGATGTGGAATTAGTTTGGCACTCCTTTCTTGTCGGTGACTTGACGCATTTGATGCTGCTTACAGGCAAAGCTACAAAACACTCACTCTAAAGATCTCATGATGTAAAACTAGTTGAAACTTGTCAAATTGATTTACCATGACAGTTTCCATGACAGTGGCGGATGAACTCAGCAGGGCTTTTGGTGCAGTGAGGACAGTATGACATTAGAATGAAATGTCCTAACCCTGACAGCATGTTTTTATTACCGTTCGGGTCAAACCTTAACAGCTAATTATTTATGGGGATGAAGATGTGCTCCTGCTTTTAGCTGTGATTTCTTTTCAAATGAGCTGGATTGGAGAATTGTGCGAGGATGAGTCTCACAAATGGAACAAAATGAAACAGAAAAGCAAGGTCACACAATGCCCTGCCTCAGAGTTTATTCCTAAAAGCTTTTTTCTTTCAAAGGTTATAAAAGGAAAACATGTTTACTTCCATTTTATGTGTATTAGCAGGCCTTTCGGACCTTGCCATGGAGTGAGGGTTATCTGAGCAAATTACTTGACTTTTTCATTGCAACAGTTTTACTAAAGTAACAGTTTTACATTTACTAAAACACCACATTCCTGTGAAGTCAAAGCAGCTGTAAATGTGTTTAAATATAAAACTTTTACGCAGCCCCCAGATAAACATATTGTTTGGAAAGCCTTTCTGTTTTCTGTTCCTGCAGGTGAAATGGTACAGCATGTTGCTAGCAACGCCAAGGTCATAGGTGTGATTCCCAGAGAACACATGTACTGATAAAATACATGCTCTGAATGTGCTGTGAGTCACTGAAAAAAGTGCCTGCCAAATACATAACTGTGACATTACTTCCCACAGAACTCAGCATCATTTTAAGTGCAAAGGAAATTCAATCACCAGCAACCATAATACTGACAGAAATAAAAAGAAAATAATAAAAGAAAATAATTTATTTATACATATATACATACATATATATGTATGTATGGATGTATGTATGTATATATATATATGTATGTATGTAATGTATATATATATCAGACAGACAGAGACAGACAGGCAGGCAGGCAGAGACAGACAGACAGACAGTAAATTTCACAGCATCAGACCAAATCAACTCAGATTTCTCCTCTCCTTTGCTTACAAACCGCAGGGAGGTTCTCTAAAATGGGCCTAAAACCTGTATTTACCCCGTAACAGCTTTTGACAGCAATAGCTATGGGCATGAAAGTCAAGCAGCTGCCTGAAAAGTCTGCTGATTGCATTATTTAAAGTGATTTGAGTGTATTGAAGAGGCATCTGTGAAGGAGGGAGAGTATGTGCGTGCAACTGGGCAGGTGGGATTAGACAGCCTGCTTACCCACCTCACCACCCTGTCAGGAGGGGGTCAGTATAAGGATCACCCCCATCCTTTGGTGGGCAGGGACCCAATTCATTCACTAAGTCCCTCAACCCTCTCTCTCTCTGTCATGGCCCATGGGGGTGGCTTCAAAAGTCCAATGAGGCTTTTTTATTGTGCAATACATCAGATGGGGTGACAGGCGGCCGGCTGGCTTGAGAGCCTGGCATATGAAGCTATCAGCCTGACAGTCAAATTACTATCATTTTACCTCAGGAAAGAAGATATTTACTGTGCATAAATTTCCACAAACAGGTTCCTCAGCCACACACCATAGCTCTTCTGTTTGGCATCAATTTACGGTGCAAACTCAGAACGGGCCAGTAAGTGGAGGGGGAGGCACGTCAATGGCTAATGGACTTTTTGGGATGGCACATCTGAAACAACTGGAACTAAAAAGCATGTTTTCATCATCACTTTAGCATGTATGTTCAACTCGCCACAGAAGGACATAAGCCTAAAATAGTGGGTTTTGACAAGCATCAGCCCCTTAATTTATTCTGATAGGAAATTAATTACATTTGTAAATTGGAATTTGCCATTACTGACACGTTATGGCAGGGGACTGGAAAAATAGAAGGCAGGGTTTTCTGAGGGGGATTTTTAAGGCAAAATGTCTATGAGGTAGATCTTTCAGCAGTGATTAAAAAGGCCTATTAAAAAGCAGGAGACCAGTTCATGAATATTAAACCCCTCCCCCAACATGACAGACAGAAGCTGAATTGAAGATGGAGAGAAATTACAGACCCATCTCTCCATGCATATTCCCAGGAACCTTTTCCCCCCCATATTCTGGCACAGAAAACCCTGAATGATAATGGATGACCCAAATGGCCTGTCTGACTGGATCAGCCCCAGTAATAAATGTATAACACGGCTTGTGTTTATTTATGGATTAGGAACCAGTGTTGCAAACAATGGTTGCATTGTGATGTATATTAGAAAGTGTCGTTTTGGTGAGGACCGGCGGCCCGCCTGTCTCCGGTGAAAAATATGTTACATCTCAGCCGGCAGCGTAGCTCATAAATCAAAAAAACATTTTGGTGTAGGTTCTTGTTATATGCACGTACACACACCTTCACGCAGAATTTCATTTGCGCTGTGTACGCTTGACGATCGTTCCGGCGTGTAACTCAAAGCAACTAAGTGTGGAAAAGTTATGTGACCACTTACAAGGAAACAAAGAGATACGAGGTGTAACTAATAAAAGTAGCTGAGATGTCAAGACCCTACAGGTGAGTTGCTTTTCTGTTTTTTCATACTGCCTCATGTTTACAAAGAAATGGTGGAGCCTAATACTTATAGATCTGCATGAATAACTGACAGGTCTTAACCAACCAAACCAGAAACTTCTTTGGGGGGAATTGACCAATAAGAACGTGTTGCACGCACACACACACACACACACACACACACACACACACACACACACACACCAGAATCGAACCAGCAACCTACTTACAAGGTCCAACTCAGTAACCAGTGGTCCACAACTGCCTTGTTTTTGGAAGTGTGTGTGTCTCTTAAATTTTACAGTTAATACATTTAAAAAAAGATAATAGAATTCCAGTTTGCTAGAATTCAATGTTGAATATAGTAGTCCATCAACCACTTACCTATTCAAAACAGCAAGCAGAGTAATTCAAGTTTAAACTAAAATGTGACATGCAAATACATAGCTGCAGGTGTGATTTCTCAATAATGTTTCAATTTTTTCATTACAAACTACTCATACAAATACCAAATACAAACAACACATGGAATATTTCCATTATTAAGATAAGATTAAACAATGTGTGAAATGCCACTTTTTCATTAAATATCAGAAATTAACTTTCCTTTACTGACCATGGTAAAATAACACACTATTTTCCATTACTTAACAAGTTCTTCAAAACAGAGGCTTATAAGATTATAAGCACAGGAAGTTATTTTTTTCAGCCTAATAAAATTCCTCTGTTGTGTGACTGTATTTTATAATTTCATTTTCTGTCATTTCACTTATTCAAATTGAACATTTTGTGGGGCGTGGTCAATTAAAAACAAATGACAACTATCAACTAATACAATTTGCCCCGCCCTTTCCAGTACTGTAATATGGACCCAGTTCACTCACCTCTCCCCAGGCAGCCGGCGGGGGCTCCACAGGTGGATAATATTTGGGCAGGTCCCAGGCTACAGTGTTCATGTACCATTTGAAGTCTTTACACTTGAGGTGTTTGCGGAGTTCCTTCTGGGCAGTCAGGTCTCCGGTGGAGAGGTGGCGGTACTCGGGCCGGCGCTGGTAGATGTACTCTGTGTATTCATCCATCCATGTCTCTGCCACTCGCTTCAGGTTCTGAAACAAGGATTGACGAAAATGAATGTATTTCAGCTCAGCTTTAAGAGAATGCTGTACAGCAACTACATATACATATATTCTTTAGAAATATGTATACATTTAAATTGATATTACATTTGCAGTCATGATATGATATGACCATATAATACAATGCTGGGAATAAGTGCAGCTGTGTGCTAAATTATAGCTGTGCTAATATATAACCATAATTCCCTCTTGCTCTTATAAAACTGTTATATAGATCTATCTCTTTCTATACACACACAGACACACACGTGTCTCTCTGTAATAAATAAATAAATAAATAAAAATAAATAAATAAATATATATTTATTCCTTCATCTGTCTGACATGCACAATAGGCTGTACGACAGTCACATCCTAAGAGAGGAACAAACTACATACTCATCACAATGCTAGCAGGCTTTTTGAATGGACTGCATTGAACATTTTTTATGCAGAACATTTTTATTACCTATGTGCTCTGATGCCCACAGACTGAGAATAGTGCACCAGCATTCAGATTATCGAGAGCAGAGTGATACCTGTGATAGAGAGCTACTAGGCATCTTTTATTATCCATGCAGAATACAAATAAGAGTGTCAGAGGAACGCTAGGAATACAGAGCACTATAAACTAGTGGAACTGGGCCGTGGTAGGCAAATACTATCCTTTCTCATTTGGTTAGTGGAAGTTCTACTCACTCTAGCTAGGCTGGTCCCTGAGGGCACCTTGTAGGGGACGTACTTCCTGTAGATGTGGCCCACTCTTGAGCAAGGCACGTCGTACATGCTGCCTCCACACATCCATACCTGAAAATCCACACATACACAAATGTATACAAGGAGTTACACAATGTCACAACAAATGCAGAGTTCTTTCCATCCTGTGTTCTCTGAGCCTCATGCATCGCATCTTCAAGATCTCCGGTTCAGGCAGACTGGGCAAGTCTCAGTAGGAATATGTGAAAAGACTATCAAGAAACGCTGCTTCGTTTTCACAATGTGTTCATACAAGAAACAAGCAATGTCCTCGCCGTGGGCTCCAATTACGAACCGACTGGTGCGTTTACTGAAGGAAAAAGAAGTAGCAAGAAGTTCTTTTCCAACTGCCCTTGCCTATTCCTCTGCTTAGACTTTCTTAACCAAAAGAACAGAGATAAAAAATAAAGCAAAGTTTTCACTGTGCTATCCTTCTGCCATCTAGAGTTTGTCTCTCTCTTTTTGTTTCAGACTTTAATGTGCCTGTTCGTTTGAGTATTGGCTCAAGCTTGGTGGAGTGTGGGCTCAGCCAAGGCCTCTGACCCCCAGAGGGGGGGTGAGACAGTGAAGGAGAGTGGAATTCTAGTCTGATAAGCTGAGTCCGATAGATCCTCCTTTCCTCTCCTCATCCTTGGTCACCCGCTGGGCCTGAGAGAGCTGTCTGTAGCTATCAAACCGCACAGACCTATCTCTCCTGCCGGGCAGCGGGTTAGCGGTCAAGCTAACTTCACAGACCCCATCGTTATGGGGAGAGAATTGTTGGAAACATCAGTGCTACAAAGAGAGCGAGGAACCCAGCCCCCTCCGCAGATCTCTCATCCGAGGATAAATGAGAAAGCTATGTTACTAATGAATTAAATGTGTTATGAATAATTTTCACATTTCTTACTGCCTCTTATATCATTAAACATGGGGAGATGCAGCCATGGCAGGACTTTAGATATTAAGAGGACATGTATTGCATTTAAAAAGCTGCCTACATTGAACAGATGGATAAAACTCGGACAGAGTATGGCAAGCGCCCAATCGATGGGACGAAGCCAGGCTTAATCAGTCCAACCTTTTCATTTCAGGTTGTAGTTGCATGTTGGATACTAATGAACACACTGTATTACAAAACCAGATTTCTCAATAGAGATGTGTATTTCACTTAAAGTCTTTCCATTTAAGGCAAATATTGCAGATATCGATATAATACTGATACCACTATTAAACAGATAAAATGGGTAATTGTAACAATTTAATTTTATTTAAAAAACTGTGGAAGCCATAATTTGTCCAACCTGCAAATTATCTGTTGTGTCTGATGTTTTCATCAGATTTTGTTTAGCACACAATTACAGAACATGATCCATTTTCACATAAACCTATTAATAAAGCATAGAATGACAAATGTCTCATTCAGTTTTGTTATCTACTGTGAAACAACTCCAGATGGTTCTTTTATTCTCAGTCATGACCTCTGGCAAGCACTGCTCTCACTCTGTGACTGCTTCCTCTCATATTCAGATGAAACAGTGGGAAAAATAGTTTTCATCCTACACAATCATTTGTTAATTTACCACAGTTAATTTTATTCCATTTTGAGGCTAACAAAACACATTTATTTAAAACACAATATTTTTATGTGACGATTGGTTCATCATATATATTATTATTGGCCATATTAATACTTTAACTTCATTCAAATCCTTTTCTATTTCTCAAAGTTTAAAAGTTTTGGTGTGATTTCAGATTTTTCTAATGACTAAAATATTTCAAGGTCAGCTATGAGATTAATGATAAGTAAAATATTGCTGCTAAGCAAATATAATATAATATAAACAAATACTGTGCATAATACAGGAATTCAAAGATGTCACAGGATATTTGTAAAAAAAAAGAAAAGAAAGGAAAACATGAATGATTCAGCCTCCAAACAATTTTTGCGGTTGCCATGGTTTCCAGAAGAGGCAAAGAGGACAGTGTTTCAATAACAAAGTTCAGTGCCAGCGCAAGTGAAAGCCTAATGAAAAAGAGTGTGGTGGCAGGTATGTCAGAACTGATAAACAGAACATTTCCTCAATCCATGGCAGCAGTTTTGGCCTCGCTAATCAAAACCGAATCACTTCAGAGCCACGGCCAATCACTGCATCACACAATCTAATTAGTTTCAGCAGTCTAGCCCTCCAAACACATTGTACACAAACACACTGGCACCTTCGCTATCTTTACCTTATTTTTGGCAACTGGTGTGTTTTTGGCTCTGGGACTTTGCTTGGGAACATGGGGAAGGGTATAGCCTCTCCTGTCCAATCTCATTCTGGCTTTGTTGTTAAGAAGAATGAGAAAAGATTGTCTACACAGACGGACAGAGCACTTCACATTAAGTGGGAGAAAGTGAATCTTGTATAGCTATAGTTATCTGTTCATAATGGATCAGGAGCTACGAGCTGTACGTGGTTCAGAGTGTGTTTCATGGAATCCATTTTATAGCCCGGATTACTCAAAGCATCGAAGCGAGACAATGTGTCTCGGCTGGCCTTATTGTGTTCCCTTTGATTACTTCTGTTTGAAAGACCAACAACATGAAGCAGCCTTGTAAAAATGTGTCAGAAATAATGTATTATTTGAGAATTGTGCACAAGATTCAGTACAGATGCATTAACTCACCTTGAAGGATATTTCAAACTGCTCGCCTCCCCAGATCTCAAGGCCTGTGTCGTACCCTCCCAACTCCCAAAACCACTGCCGGTTTACAGCAAACAAGCCTCCGGCCATCACAGGAGACCTGCAAGTAGCAGAGTCAAGCTCAGCCTGTCTTGTACATTCCACACAGCATTTTACAAGGTCTTCATCAAATCTTCATCAACAGGGAATGCGCTGGAAGACCCACAAAGTAAGGCCAAAGAATATATTATAAAATTCTGTGTGCTTAAAAATTCAGTAATGCTTCAAAAAAGTTCATTGCTGGATTTGATTTTAACTAAACATGAAAAACAAACTTGCACAGAAGCTTTTTCTTGGTTAATGTTAATTTATAAAGACAGTTTTGGTCCATGTTAAGACCTGTTTGTTCATGATAAACTAATATTAATGTGAAAAACTTGTGTAGAAATTTAACAAAAATATTATAAATGCTTAAAAATATTCTCCTTTTTATATAAGCCTTGTGTTTGTCTAATTTTTCATATGTAAGTCAATTAAAAAGAATAAACCACTAAATTACAGTAAAAAAACTATAGCAATGAGCAGGTGGAGCTACAAAACACTAATGTATCTATAAACTCATTTTAAATTGTGAAAAAAGTTGTCTTAACAATCTCAACTAACAAGTTCATTTAATCAACATTTACTAACCAAATAAAATATAATTACCATTTAACACTTATGGGTATTGTTTGCAAATGATAAAAACTAAAAAACAAATAATTTATACCCTTCTCAATATTAAACCATATGTTGACAAATGTTTAATACAGAACTGTGATTTTAAAACTGCTATAACAGAAAATATCTATTCTTCTTTCTTTAGTAAAAAAAACCCCCAGACCTTTCTTATGCAAATATTATGAATTTGTAATTCTGAAATATTTAAGCGGACAATTAAAGGAGAGCACAGAACAAACTCAGGCTGACTCACAATTCGTAGAACCAAACACACTCAGAAATCCTCCTAACTAACACATGCACTCCAAATACAATCTACACACTGGATTACATATTACACTATTGTCATTTGTCAGGTGGCTTGTGTGTATTATGTGTGTCCCATGAGTCTCCCTGCTGCATGTCACACTGTATAAAAGTGGAAAGATTGTAATACAGTGAATCATCATAACATGAATTAATAAGCTCATTTTACTTTCATGCAAATCCCCAGGCTTTTATTTTTTAAAAGGTGAATCACAGTCTCTGATGGTTGAACCAGACAGAATTCAGTTCTGCGTACATGATTCTCACAGTCCAGTTGAGATGCCTTACAGAAAGAGATTTGGTGGCCAACGCAAGGCAGAGCGAGAGCGGATTGCAGCTGAACAGACGTCTACTAAACATTCACAGTTGCTGCTATCCCATCTCTCTGCTGTGTGCTACTTTATTAATGCTTATTGTGGGTCCAAAACTTGTCTTCAGTCATTATATCACATGTACTTCAGGGGCTTAAGTCTGCCAATGGGGTTTGAAAGTGGAACATTGATGGATGTAATGGATCGCTCCATTTGTTCAGTGGCGTTTCAATCCCAGGACTTGGCTAAAGCAGACAAGCGTCTGATGGTTTAAGCAGTACAATCTTTTAATAGAGCATGTGGGATGAAATATGGTAATTCCAGGGTGGAACGACAGCATGTTTTTTGGGATTATGGTTGTGCATATATTGCACTTACACACTGGGGAGGATGGAGAGCTTTGGGTTGAGAGAGGATTTGTGGTGGATTTACTCATTCTGCATTAGAAAATTAGGAGGGGGTGAAACCAAAATGATCTAGGGGTGGAGGTTTATTTTTCATTGGTGACAACTGTGCAGGTGGTAGCCCCATTTACCTCAGTGGTACTTGATATCTTGATATCACTGTCTGAAAATGGCTTAATGGTTTATGTGAATTTGGAATTGCATACATGTTGGATGGAAACACCAAGATTACATGAAATTTTCAAAATAAAAAAATTTCATTAGGCTCAGGTGGATACATTTTTGTTTCTTCACAAAAGAAGACATGCACACAAAATAGGATGGAAATACATTTACCAAATCATACACTAGATCCATGTATACAAAAAAATCCATGTTATTTGCCTGTGCAATTTTTTATTTCAAAGTTTATTCTGAAATGCAGAAGCAAATCAAACTGATTGGCCATAAACGCCAGAATCGTAAAACGCCACCAAACACGAAATTTGCAGAGTGATTTTTCTGCATGCTCAAACATGCAAGTAAATTGTTACACTCAATGTAGCTCAAATAGCTACAATGGCTTGCAGAGCTGTTACAACTTACATTTTTATTTTGTGGCAATTTGCCCATAAGTGACAACCTGCTAGAAAAAGCTGCATTATTTGTAGATGGTGACTTTCAAACTTTTTGAATAAATTAAATTCACAACAAAAATGCGTTTGTGTGCCAAGTACAGTTTATTTAGAGGAAACCCCACGGTCAGCATTTAACAAAGACAAAAACTGCAAAGTGTTGCTGGGTTCTGGTCTCAGGGGAAGGCTGCGTGGACTTAAGCTAAACGGGGCCAAAATATTATGGCTGGCTGAAAGCAAGAGCGAGAGAACAGAGAAACTGAGCAACATCAAGAAAGAAGAGAAAAGAAATAGAGGCAAAGCCATAAACAGTAATTGGAGGAATGGGTTTGTGTAAAGACAGCCAAACAGGATGAACAGCAAGGCGCCAAAATCAATTTACTCTCACGTAGTGCTCTCTGGCCTGCTTCCTTTCGATTTAATAAGGTGCTGAAATATAGCGGTCTACTCAATTAAGGCAGCTAATGGAGGAACAAGCACTTCTCTGGTGAAATTATCATGTTGCTTTTATCCCTCAGATACACTCACCAATAACAGCGGCTCCAGCAGATATTGTGGCTTGGTGGAACATGGTGTTCTGGAATGGACTGTTGTCTTGGCTGTTGCAGACGATGAACCATGTGGGTTCTTGGCCAGCTCATTGGCTGTGTGGTTTGTCGATGGTTTGTGAGCTTATTTGATCAGCTGGGCACAATGCTAGGAGACTCGGGTAGAAAGAAATAGAATCACTTAGATGCCAGGAGACAATTGGGGCGACCGATCAACAGGCTCCAGGCCCCTGTGATGACAAGACACGCTTCCCTGACAGCTAGCGCCACAGCTAGGGTCCTTTAATGTATTTACACTTTTGTGTATTTGTGCATGCAAGTGACACGTCTGTTTTCAGTTTTCGTCAGTCTTTTGTTCAGACACATGAGACTGCTTTTCTTCCAAGTTTGGGCTAGAGGGAAATGTGCTGCACACTGTAAAACTGAGGATGTTGGAACAGCTGGAGGTGACTGTATTGATAGGCTATTCAGACACGGATCTGAATAGAGACCGGAGGTCGATGTGGAGGAGTGTTAGTGTGTGTGACGGAACGGCAGGTGAATGAAGCGGAGAAGCTTCTCATCAGGAGTGTTCCGCACCACTGGAGCATGTGACCAGGTCAAATACTTTACCACAGAGGAAGAGAGAGATAAGGAAGGAGAAAAAGATAAGGAAGAGAGAGAAAGAGGGAAGTTCTTTTAGATGTAGACCACCTGGTATCTGAATCCCCTAAGTATAAATCTGACAAGATGAGCCCCTCCTGTGAGGAGTGTGCTTCAAACAGCAGGTGCTAAACAAGCGAGCACAGACACACACACACACAGACGCACATACACACATAGGCTCACACACACACACACACACACACACACACACACACACACACACACGCACACACACACACACATCGGCTCACACACACACATCGGCTCACACACACACATACAGACACACACGGAAACACATACACATACACATAGGCACACACACACACACTTATTTTTAAAAATGACTATATATACTTATATAGACTATATATACATATATACAGTATACATACATTTGTATATGGACACAACACTTTTTATAAGATACTATCACTAAAGCACTAACCCTCACAGAGACCTTAGATAAATAGGCAACTTACGATGTATCAGATTTATGAGACAGAAAATGTTATGTTCTTTTACACTAACAACCAGTTTCACTAAATTTGTGAGGATATTTTCTGAAAGACATTATACATAAACAAAAACATTCTGACCTGAAAAAAGTTCAAAAGACATTAAAAATACATTCTGACCTGTACACACATACACAACTCTTCTCTGCATATTCCTCTCTATGTAGGGTGCCCTCTGGGACAGCTTTCTTCTGATGTCTTGAGGGACTCACTGGGGTCTCGACCTCTCAGCCCTGTTCACACTTTCTAGCATTCATCACCTTTTGCAACACACAGTACACTGGCTACTGCTCTCATTACTATTCAGCACAGCAACCTAAATTCACAAGCACACACACACAACACACACACAAATGACTCCCTGAGGACATGCAAGGCCCGGTGTTGACAAGCCCTCTCAGTGGTCTGTTGAGTCCACAGAGGCTAATAAAAAGCAACAGTAAGGATAATTGGTGGAGGCGATTCTGTAAATTCTTCTACAATTGCCATTTTAAAGAGTCTAGGCTCTTTTTGGTCTTTTTAGACTAATATGTTGCGTTATTCTCCCATTAAATCCTGTAATCTCTGGAAACAGACCTCAGGAGAGAGACAGAGAGGTATTTACATATAGAGTCACTGAATCAGAGTTTTTTTCCTCATTTGGCTTAAAAGTAACTCTTATGTGTTTGTGTGTATGTGTGTGTGTGTGTGTGTGTGAGAGAGAGAGTTTTGTAGTCTAACTTAATGTACTACAGTCTATGTAGTTCTGAATGTCATCTATAAAGGAGCTCTAAGCTAAAGAATCTCTTTGCTTCACGTTCATCCAAATCCCCTAAATAATCTGGTTGATTTGTTCAGACAGCCTTTTTAAATAGACAAATAAGAGCTGCTGTTCTTGCCTCTCAACAGTGTAGTGAAAAAGGATATGTTTTCAAAATCGATTAGCTAAATGATTGGTTGACTATTCGATCTTAAGGAAACCCGGAATAATTAGAATGAATTCAGTTTCACCTAACTCTGATTACATTCTGTTAAAATGTGCTCGTGCTCAAATTGAAACAGCTAGACAAAGCGTGACAGTTATAAATATCCCCCTTATCCAATGAGCCAGTTGTTGGATGACTAGTTGGCCATCATGACCTGTTCCTAATTCAAAACATCCTTGACAAAACTAAGATATGATTTGTGCATTGTCTAATCTGGACCACCCTCTTTTAAGACCCCCATTCAATCACAGAAAAAGTGCCAGCCACACAGATGCCAATCACAATTTGCATTCAAAGCCTGAGCAGCATAAATCCAATTAAGTTCCCCGGAATACAACATTTATGAAGCTTAAATGTCTTTGTGGAGCAATGAGGACACAGGCTATGGAGCTCATCAGCTTTTCCTTTCTCTCCGTATCCCACCATCCCCGCTGTCCCTGTGATTTCCATAAATATAAATCCACTATTTACTCCCGTCCCTGGCAAATTCAGCAGGAAGATTTTCATTCTCAGTAGAAAAGACCTCCATTTGAAAATGTCCAATCTTGCCTGAATAGGGGCAGTGGGGGGGATGGGGAGAATGTGGACTGGAATAATGACGGCTTTCTGTGTCCTATTGTGCGTCTGCGTATTAAATGGTTAAAGTCACAGGAAACTGTAAGGGATTTAAAAGAGATTTGCAGTGGGAAATCATTTTTAATGTACTTCATTGCAGTCAAGGTCACAGTATGCATGAAGAGAGAGAGAAAGACACAAACACAGACACAGTAAGGCAGGGAAAAGATGGACTCCATTGTCATCTATCATACTTTCTAGGAATCCCATTATACCTGGAGAGAAAACTTCATACATTGTGCATTGAGGAATGGTACACACTAAGGAAGGGCATAAGTATGAAAGCCTGAGACTGTGAATCACCATTAAAGCATATGTGTGCCATGAATCCATTATTCATTTTCTTCTCAGAGAAAGGTGGAAGATAGGGGACAATGTGACCCCATTATAGAAAGCCATCTCTAATGAATAAAAGGCCACTAAGGTCTGTAATATATGGAAATAGGCTTGTGCTGTTATCCTCCACTTCCACTGACAGTGACCAGGTGACATGGTTAGCGCATGGTGAGGGTCTTCTCATTCTGGCCAGAAGGGGGCGATGTGAGGACAAGAATTCAACCTTTGCCTTGTGGTTGGAGTTTCCTGAGGGTCAGGGCAGATTCACAGGCTGAGTTAGCATGCGATTTAACCTAGCTGCTAAAGCACATCACAAAGTAACAAAGTGAATCATTCACCTCACTCGTATTAATGCCAATACGTCAGGTTTGCCGCTCTTTTTCCTCACTCGATCAATCGGTAAAAAGTAGAGAAAGAAAGCTCTGACTTCTTAGCAGATCAGTCATTGCACAAATGAGCTGTGATCCAAAGAGAGGGGCCCCTTTCATCTTGTAACAGGCGGTAAGATCTATATTAAGGGTTCTTAGCGGCGTACGCTTCACACATGAGAATCTGCCAGGCTAGGCTGCTCAGCCAGGAGTTGAGGCGAGAGGTAATAACGTATTAAATAAAAGGATAGGAGATTTTAAAAGCCAGTAGAATTGTGTTCAGTGGTTGAGGGCGGCTTGCAGGAGAGGCTCATTACGTATGTGTCACGTCGCAAAGTTTTCTGCATCTCTTTTTCTGCACGGCTGTCTCGCACAGAGCAAAGGGTGCACGGAAAGCGAACGGATGAATTTTGTCTTCAGCTCACACTTTTTTAACCCTCATAAAAATGCCTGCTTCTTTCCTTCAGAAGTAAAGTTAGCAAATTGGCGGAGAAAATGTCAGCCCTCCAGGAACGCGACTCTGACGGAAACGCATTAGCCCACGCAAAAGGCTTGAGCGTGTGAGAGAAAGAGACGTCAGCTTAAGTTTGGCTTGTTAACTGCTCAAGGCGGGTGTTGTGTTGGGGGACTTTTCACCGAGAACTGAAATGGGAGATAAACGGAAAACAGGGAGTTTAGGACTGCATGATATTCCAGGCAGAGCTCAACAGAACAGTTCATATATGCATTAAATGGAAGACAGAAAATCTCTGGTGTGGATGTAAACTTATCAAAACAGGCTCTGGGTCTGTAGAATGGATTGAATTTATGAAATGCAAAGAAACATTGCAAGCTACGCGTCACATTTACAAATAATGTTTTTCAGGTATATATTCAGCAGACATTTTTGCTGTCTTTACTGTAACAGAGACATAGAGTTAGGATGGTAGCACAGATAATGCAGGCCAGGGTGAAATATATGCAGGAGGGTGATGTATTTTATGGCTAGAATAGTGTGAAATGAAAATACTGGAGGTAAGGGCATTTTTCTCTCTCAAACTCTAGAAACACTGGGAGAAAGATCTGTCTTTGCATCCTGCCATCCAACGAGTCCTTCTAATCTCCTTCAGAAATGGGCACATAATGAAAAATGCCTCCAAGTGTTCAGACTGTATTACAGAAGATATAAATAACATTACTTTTTGCATCGATTCTGTGCGATTTCCCTTGCCTTTATTAAGCTGACGTCTCTTTCCAACTGACGTTTCATTTAGTGACTAAAACCTCAGTAGACACCACAAAGACAATGGATTCTGATGCTCAGATTTATGTTATTATGTGGGATCAAATAAATTAGAAACTATAATTTAAATAAATAATGTTCTTAAATAATGTTCAGAGCCCATCTAGACAATAACTGGTTTTCCATAAATTCTAAATGGGTTTATTTTCATTGTGAATTTAATTATTTTATTTACTTTTTTAAATGGAATTTTAAAAAAACGTTTGGGAGGAGTAACACAATTTCATCAATTACAACTCAAGGATATATAAGCGTCTGTTTACCACATTCCCATGACATTTTCCCAGCAGTCTTCCAGCTCCACCTTTATTTCTAGAATCCCAACAGTATATTAAACAACATTCATTAATTAAGCAGTACAGGAGGGAATTCACCAAACATTTGCTCCACTTTTATGTGTGGTATCTATGCTGTTTGATGTAAACATGACTCCTTTCTATATAAATTAGGGTTGTAAATCCATGGTCATTAAATCCAAAAAAGTTATTTCCTTGGTGCGATTAAAGCTGCATCTGTAAAAAAGCAGGTGGTAAGCTGAATATTTTAACAGAGATGTTCATATTCTATTGATTGTGATGGCAGTTAAAATAAACATCATCGAGGTCAAAGGTGACTGCTGGGAATGGTTTGATATTATTCAATATACTAATAAATATGCTGCTTGCCTGCCTATCTAAGCGTTCCAGGCACGTGTTGGTCACAGGGCTTGTAGTCATTAAAGCTGATATCCTGATGGAAAGATGTGTAAAAGAGCAGAACAGATAAAAACAGGTGTGTTTAGTCCCTGAAAGTGAGTTTAGGTTGAGCCAGTGACTGTAGGAAATATGAGGTGCCCTCAGGGCCTTGAGAAAGTGTGGGTTGAACTGAATGAACTACAGTGGGCCACAATGGGCACAGCACATAGAAGAAGCAATAACCTGAGGGGAAGGAGAGAGCTGGAGTCTACAGAAAATCACACAGATCTGAGGATAAAACCTTGCAGCATCCCACTAATGTGAACATCCCAATCCACATGTGTGCCACAGCTGTCATTAAAGTGTGAGTATAAGTGTCTCTTTGTGTCTCCGAGCATTAGAGAGAAACAGTATTCGCTTTTACCTCTGCAGAGGACATGGAGTGCAGTGCCACATATAAACACAGACTCTACCACACTTAGGAAAGCTGATTTTCTCTAGACCTCATATCCACCCCAAAAATTAATCCACAGCTTAATGCCTGGTATGGCTGGTCTGGGGCACAACGTGCTGTGATGTGATAGGAGACCAAGGGTACACACACACGCACACACACACTATCTTTTCCTGTGGTAGTGTGAAAAGCAAAACTGACACTAAACTGAATGGATTGAACAGCAGTAGGGAATCTTTAAACACACACACAAACACACACACACACACATACACACATGCCACAGATGCCACAGACTTTCATACTGTACAAACAGTATATTCTATATGCATCTTTCATTCATACACATCAATACAGTTTGTATTGTCCCACATGGGACAGATATAAATGAGCTTTTGTAATTGACTGCAACATTAAAAGCTAACTTGGCATGAAACATACTAACAAAAAACATTTACAGATGGTACAATAAAGCATACTAACAAAAAACAATTTAGTAATTGAACTGGGAATATAAAAATTGAAAGTGGATCAAAATGTTTTTTCTTGCATTTTTATAATAATGATATTCTCCACTGTGTCTTTTGTGAGATAAAGTAAGAATTATCTTTATTTGTTAAAATATGTAACACATAAAACTAATTTGCCTTAAGATTATTAAATCCATTTGCTCAAAGTATGATTTGAAAGGACGTACAGTACATTTTCTATTACCCCTTTTCAAACTCACTTTCATAACAGCTAATAATCCTCATTGTCTGACTTAATGACTTTTACTAATCTTGATTTTTACTAATTTGACTATAATAATGGATTTGATTTTCAACTTTACCCATAATGTCCATCAAACACCATACATGAAAAATTATACAAGTATAAAACATGGATAACAAATGGTAAGATTTGTGTACACACTATAGAATATACCTCAATCAAACCCAAACAGAAGAAATGTTAGACTGTTATACTGGGTAAGTCACATTTCTTTGCCTCGTAGGTAATACAAATGGGCTTTAAAGCTTCATATCTGCCTGCAGGGATTTGATTATGGTCTGAAAACTATATTAACAAGAACCAAAAGGTAAAAGTAGAGGTTAATTTTGCCATTACTATTATTATCTCCATATGTAAATCATTGTGGTCTCTAATATTAACCCTCATATTCTCTTCAGAATATGAGGGTTAATATTAAACACATAACAGCCTTTCTCAGCATATATTTTTTAAAAGAACAATCCTGGAATTTTGGGTTGTCATAATGATTTTTATCATAAAATATAATAAATTGCAATGGGCTGCTGGGACACAAAGGTGTCAGATTGAGTTTACTTACTCATATGGGTCACTAGGGTCCGGTCCTTGTAGCTCAGATGGGATGGGAATGCGTTTGTAGTACATCTCCCAGTCAAAGGCTCCTCGCATGGCGTCCCCCGCCTGTGCCTCATATCCAAAGTGATTATGGTCGATTACGTCTATCATGGGACACACAATTGTTTTGGGGTTCTGAGCAATCTGATCTGCAGGCATAGAACAAAGAGAACCAAGGATAGACAACTATTAGCTTTAGTTACTTTAGCTGTCAGTACCAGACACTTTTATCCCAAACATTCACAATCCATACAAGGTATATATTTTTTCAGCTGTGGGATTCAAACCCATAACCTTGGCATAGCTTCCGCCATGCTCTACCAGCTAAGCAACGAGAACTACACTGTGTTGAGAGAAGCAGGAATGAAAAGACAAGGACTGCAGGGTGTCTCAGAAGCCCGTCTGCTCCCCTGGATCACTTGCTCTCCTTCGCTCTGCTTGGCTGAGTGTTGCGACCCTGTGAAATTTAAAGCCGCCATAGCCGCCGGGCGATTAGAAACAATTACAGCGCTTCAAAGTAGGTTTGCTCCATGGAGGGCCAAGCAGAAAGGACCCTCAGCCCTTCGCTCTATCTCTGTCAGTCAGCAGCCACTAAACCATCCCAGATCTGTCACCCAACCTCTCGCTCAACAACGCTGCTCTACTGGACCACAGAGATCTCAGGGAGAAAGAGAAGACTTGAAACATGGGCTTAAACATACAACAACATGAGCTGTAAACAAATTCAACGTGAATGTTAAAGTCAGGAACATCTTCACAGTCTACCAGGAACTGAGGCTGGCTATACAGTCTCCTTTTGTAGGTCTGAATGCTTTCATTATATTATCAATAATTCCTTTTCATTTATTAACTTTCTTGATATCTCCACTCAAAGTGCTTTACATAGATCAGGGGTGTCAAATTCTGCTCCTGGAGAACTCATCCAGAGTTTAGCTCCAACCACAGTTAAACACCAGCTAATCAAGATCTTTCTAGGCAAACTAGAATATTCCAGGCTGGTGTGCTGGACAGTGACCCTCCAGAACCAGAACTTTGGACACCCCTGATAAAGATAGTTATCATAACCACTAACAGTGTGCAGTGTCCATCAGGGACAGCAACCAAAGAGCACCAAATTGATCAACATACAACAGTTATAATTGTGCAAGACAGTCTGACACAGTCAGTTACAAGGTTTGTTAAAATGCTGGGATTACACCTCTGCTTTTTTCAAGACTAAGAACACAGACAAATGATGACCTCACTATAGACATTAGGACCAATACATACTAAGTCCCTATTTCAGGAGGTCTCCTATTCAGGTACAATCTAGGCAAAGCCCTACTTAGCTTCAGTTAAAAAACAGACAAGAGATGCAGGGTAATAAGACAATGATTTTCTCTTGGCAGATGTTTGTCAGTAATTCTACTATTTTTTTCTATGATTGTCAATACACTATCATGGTAGTACTTAACAACAATAGAGAACAAATTACAGCATAGATGCAAGTTGAATCTGAATACTAAAATAACAGTTTGGGTAACATGAAGAGTTATTTGTCAGTTTTGTGTAATTTGCTAGCATTTTGTATCTTCTGCGCAAAAGCTGTTGGCTTTGCATTTGTTTACATGTGCTGTATGCAGTGTGTGTGATGCGAGTTCAAGAAAGGCTTTCCTAAAAAGCTAGCACACAAATAGCCACCTGCGTTCTGCTGCCAACACTCACATATCAACGCCTTTGTTTTCTCTCTGGCACAGAGTCTCCGCTTCCAAGAACTCGCTTTGCTTTAGCGCTTACTGGGCCAGAATCCTTTGTTTGATTTTCCTCCATTGCAGATGCATCTAACAAGCAAATCTAAATCTGAAAACTCAGAACTCATCTACTGTTTGTCAAGCTGAGGAACGAGAAAACCATTGTGAACTATTGTGGACTCACAAACATTGGAAGAGAGTAAGAACATTGGGAGACAGTAAGATTATTTATGTTTCAAATTAGGTGTCTCTGCAAAAGTGGATTATAGCCCCGGCTAATGGGGGCCAATGTCCTGTAGTCTAGCTGTCACAAACCTCTAGCTGATGGTGTTAGACTCAGGTCAACTAATTCAATCACTTATATTAATTTCTTGTTTATGCTGGCACAATTTCTGTGCACTATATTGTGGTACCTCCCTATAGCTTTATATCCATAAATATTCCTATATATATTTGATTATACTTTAATTCAGTTTTATTTTGACTTTTATTATTATTCCCTTGTTTGCTGCAATTCTGTGCGCTGGCAGCCTCTATCACAAAGACAAATTTCTTGTGTGCGTGAGCTCACTTGGCAATAAAACTCTGATTCGAGTGCCCCTGGGCCTCACAGAACTACCATTTGTCCTTTAATGTCAGTTAAATGGTTGGACAGCTCAACTTGGCTAAACATATCAAGCGTCATTTGCTCTTGTGCAAGTCTGTTTACTTTGGTCACCCACTTTGAAGACACCAGCTCTTGGGGTATCTGCCCAACTGTTGTTAATTAATAGTGTGCCTGGTTGCACTCTGGCTAATGAGTGACGGATGAATGAGAGGACAGAGAGAGGAAGAGGCATAGAAAAACAGACAGCCCGGTCCTCCACAATACTGATCAGAGATCTGTTTAAAACAGCCACTACCTGCCGTTCGCCTGTGTGGCGGCTTGACTCTAATCATACATGCCAGGCTGCGTCCCAGCATGCTTCTTAAAGACCATACACAGCGCACTGTAACCAATCAGAACACTCCGTGCTGTGCCCACATCTCTGAGATCACCGTCTGATGTTTAGCCAAGAGAAAAAACAGACAGATCAAGTGCGCCAACTAAAACTGGTATTAGATCAATAAATGTGAATCTATGCAAGCAGCGGCCATTTAAATTTGAAATGTTATAACAGAATCAGTCACATCAAAAGTCGCTTGCGTTTGGAACGCTCATGCTAGGGCTACGCTATATAGATTCTATCCTCAATAAGTTTAAAAAGAAGAAACGTTTTCTGTGATAAAAAGAACAAGCTGTAGACAAGAAAGAGAGAAATAGGGTACTTTTTGTTTTTAATCAACCAGTTGCAGAGAAAAAGGCTTTGAAAGGGAAAAGCAATTGAATTTTGAAATTGCTAGATTCAAAAGACAAAGATAAGCACAAAGAACATTCTGCAGGATTTTCTATGGCCTGTGTTTTCTCACAGTGATAGGCATAGAAAATAAAGAAATCTGCGGGTATGTGTAGCCGCAAGGATAAGCAGTTTTTTATCCAGACTTACCGAGCAGGGGTGGCAGCCAGTTGACATTAGCTTCGCAGTGCGAGTCCAGAAAGGTAAGGACTTCTCCTTTAGCCACAGAAGCTCCTAGCAGCCGCGTACGAATCAGACCCTCTCGCTTTCTAGTGCGAACAATACGGACCTTAGGAAATCTGGCCATGTACTCTTCCAGGTGAGACTTAAGGTGATCTGTTAAGCATATGAGAGATAATAAAAAGTAATTATTGGATCTAAGCAAGGAAATTACATTTAGGAAAAAGTCCCAAGTCTGGGTTTATACTGTGTTGAAGGTGAAAGAAGAGAGATTGTGTGTGTTTGTTGTGGTACAGCGCTGCTGGTATTTAATATCAGAACTGTTTCTGCATTTTTTTGCCACCATTTAGGAGCATTAATGTTTGGCTCTCCATACTATACCCTGCTGTTAACACATAAATGAAATGTTGACTTTCCTGTTTCTAGAATATTAAGCAAGACAAACAGAGACAATTTCAACACTGTATAGTATTACGTTGCATAAATCTATTACAAAATGCATATTATGTGAAAATGTTTAGCTTACAAATAACACCATATTTGTTCACATACACACATTTTCATCAATGAATGAATTAAATTGCCTAGTTTTTGTGAAGCCTAAACATACAATAAAATACAATTCAAATATTTACATGTTCATTATATTTACATTATATATACCAGTCAACATTTCTGTGCAAATACAAACAGAGATTAGTGGTGAAAGCCATTAGACTTTTGTAAAAAAATTGCAAATGTTACTTCACTTTGACTTTGCATTTACTTTTGTACAGCACATATGAGCAAAAGTATTTTTCAATGAGAATGACAAAATACAAAAAATTATTCAAACATTAAAATGCTTATTTTTTCCTTCCAAGAAATTTTGAAATGTTGCATATAAATGTAGCTATTGTAACAATAATAACTTTGTACATGCTGTGAACAGTTTCAGTTAATTAGTATTTATCCGCTTAGAAATTGTAAGGTCATTGTGCATTCCAAATTCAAACCCAGTTTTTTAGTCAACAGTCATGAATTGACTGTTCACCAACTTTTTCAACTATGCTAAAGGGCAGGTAAACACAAAAGAGGGGAAAAACAGATGGGAAAAGTAGATTTTCTCAGTGTTAGCTGTGTAGTGGCTAATGCATTTGACCCCTTTCAGCGAGTGCAAAGTAACAGCAAAGGCAGTTATTTCAAAAGCAAAGGAAAAAAAATGAGGAAAGTCTTATCTTTCCGCACATTACTGTTTGTTCGTTTTAGAATCAGCGGGAGTTTGTTGCAGTTTGTCAACCATTTTCGCATTATTCAAACACAAAACATTAATACCTGCATGAACTCGATCATTGCTTCCCAGCTGCTGCGCTTGTGTGTGGATGCATGCATGTCACTGTGTGATTAGATGCTTTGGAAGAACCAAATATAGGCTTTGAATTACCACCAATAACATAAATCCACTAGATGCAGCTGTTATGTTTTAATAGAAGGTTTGAATTGGAAGACCAGTGAATTTCTTCCTTGGATACAGAAGCTAAAAAGCAGATAATATTAAGTGATGTTTATGTGCAGTGACTACAAAATCTGTGTGTTATGTTTGACTTTAAGATGAAATAATACATACATGTAAAACTCATTCATTGTTTTTATTGTAAAAATGCTGAAATATCACTTTGTGTTTCTAAACAAGATGTTTTCTTGGAACGCCGCATTTTTTATTTCAAAGCACACAAACGATGTTGACAATATGCATCTATTTCACAGTGTACAAAACAAATGGGTTTATGAGCAGGTTGACATACAAGACAGCTGTGGTGTCCTCACTCCTGACACACTGAATAATACATGTTTTTTTTAAACGTGGCATAGCGCCACGCTATAGTTTTTTAAATCAAATTACAGCTGAGCATTCAAGAGTTTGATGCAAATTAACCTGTGACACGTTGCATTTCCACAGATGATGTCTAGGTTAACAATACCCACAGTAAACTTTGCAGGAGTCTCATTGTGTCCAGTCAGAAATTGGACAGCATTTATTTTTAATATGGCATCAAAAAGACTGTCAACTTTATGATAGTAGCACCACAGCCCCTCAGAGAGTTTCTTGTCTGTGTACAGAGTGTTCACTGCAGGCCCCCAATGCAATTATAAACAACCCAAACAGAGCGGGACATCTGTGATGAAAAATAAAAGAGTATATTAGCCGTCAGGGACACAGTATGTGGGGCGTTCGTCTGGTGGACGTCAACAACCAATGTGTGTGTGTGTGTGTGTGTGTGTGTGTTTGTTCCTCTCGTTCAGGGGGCCAGGGGCCAAACTCACTTCAGGGAGCCCACAAGCACATCCTCACTGTCCACTAAACTCCAGCAAAGTCACCTGCCAATGAGCAAAGTTACATTCAGCACTTTCTTTATGTTTTTCTCTCTCTCTTTATTCTCAACTCCCAGGGTGTCTGGCCTTCAAACAAATGGCCCCAATAAAAGTGACAGCCTCAATATGAGTTGCCACTACACTCTGATCCCACAGTGCTAAGGTGGAGGGGAGAATCACAAAACTTTGTGCCGACACAGTTAGTGCAAGTGGCTCGCAGAAGCCGCGTGTGTCGGTGGGTTTTATTTTTCACGCTTTCTATGTCCTACGAGTGGTTGATTAAACGAGGTCATAAATCATTGGTGCCGATGCATGGCAGCTTGGGCGATGGGGGAGGAAGTGACAAATAAACAGTTATGAGGAAAAAGGCAAAGTTTCGTATCCCGCTGGCACACGGCTGACAAACCATGATGGAGGGCAGGCGCATTCTCTGCTTTGATGGTTTGCAGACAGACCTCTCTGGGCCACTACTTTCCAACCTGGGTGGAGGAAAAGGAATTTCATTTTTCTCTCTCCCCGGTGGCTTGGCATTAAGACAGATGGTCGGGACAAAGAATTTTGTGTAGCGCTCAAGGTTTTTGATGGTCTTCAAACAGACGCGTGGCTTTCCGCACTGTGCCCTTCAGATCTTTTTCAAATTGACGTTATGAGATGTTATATACTCCTAACAGTATTTCTTTAAAGCTTGTGTCTTTGATATAACAGCTTCAGAGGGGAAAAATTACCATTGTCTCTGCAATTCAGATTTAATGAGCTGGAGGTTCAAGCGAGTCACTTCGGTTAATTGTTGCTGCTTTTTTTTGTGGATAAAATCATCTTTTAGCATGATTTTATTGGTGTGGTTGGAATTAGTCATGAACATCCTCTAATATTAGTTGAAATGAATACAAGATATTTTTTGCAGTTCTGTCTATATAGTGTCCCCTGGTGTTCTTATAAGTAGACCATTAATGGAGTGAACAATTTAAAGGGAGTTCTAAGGTTATTTGGAGGGGGTGTGAGGGAAGGGATGTAATCATAGGTTGTATACATAATCATAGGTTGTATATACATACATACATTATATATATATATATATATATAATATGTATATATTATTTTTATTATTTATATATTTATTTATTATTTATATATGCAAATATATATATAAATATATGTGTGTGTGTGTGCCATTTACACATGTGTACACATTGTGTTAGTATCTAAAATGGGCACTGCTACACATCAACAGTATGTTCTTCAATAAAACCCCAGATGTTTTAATCCCATGTCAATTTTTAGGTCGTTTTCCTCAGGGGGGAGATACGCACTCCCCTTGAATCATTCATAATCCGTCTCTGCAGTAAGATCAATGTTCAGACTCAATCCCAATTTATTACATTGCCGCCATAAAGAGGAGCAAAAAATGAGGTTCGTGAAGGAAACCCAAAGGGAACCTGAACACAGAACAAGGAAAATATCTAACAATACTTGACAATGTGGCGAATGATTTTGTTGTAGGAGAAAGTCTATTTCAATGTCGGGAGACGCATGTTTCGTTTGCAGCATGGTCATTGAAAAACAATAACAGAAGTAGTCTCTTACAAACAAAACTAACAACTTTTAAGTGCTGTGGCCTTATAACACTTAGCACAAACCCCTTTAAATTACCTTCGAGATAGCTAGCTAATTAAAATGATTGTGAGTCTATTCTCAATGAATATCAAAATTGGTATCGAACACACAGTGAATGAAGTGAGATTGGCAACATAATTTGTCTCATGATTGCTTTTGAGTTTCAGGGTAAAACAGCAAAAGGATGGATTTTCGGTTTTGCTTTATAAAACTCGGATGATCAGCTTTATTATCTAGCAGACTGCAAGTCTAAATGCCACTGTCTACCTTTACTAACAATATATTTTTTCCTTACTTCCAATGTTCTATTGGACATACACAGAATAAAAGGACAACTTCTTTCAGAGTATATAATTATAACCAAACCTCTTCTTGGTATCAAGCATATTATGTGTCACTAAAGGAAAGGTCTTTCATGCAACATTAAACATCTCAAATTGAGGAGGAGAGAAACGAAGGACATTTTAGAGCCGCGTTCCTCTGCCTGCTGAACTTCAGTCAGAAACTGCAGGAAATAGACCTCTGCATGAAGACCTCTGAGGTGAAGAGATTGCGAAGGGTTTTAAGGTTAAAGAGAAACATCCACAACAGTCTCCTGTCTAGAGGATTCAACACAGGATTATTAGGTCTCTGGTTAGAGTGGGCAGCTTTTCAGTACAGGTACTGTACATCACTACTGCTTCCGAATAGGCGGTAGATTGATGTTATTGTTTATCAATCCCAAGAAATCCTTTTATGCATGAAGTATCCCACTTTAATGGAAAGACATATAATATATAATGTTTATAGCAGGACATTGTCACAAAATGTATGCATGGGTGGAAAAGGTCATAGCATTAAGTCAATGAGCCAGTCAGCCGAAGCAAGATTTTCTGGGAAAGCGTAATTAAATCTGAGGCATCGTATAGATTTTTTCAGTCTGATGAGTGGGCGCTGCCAGTCAAAGGCATGCATTGACATGTGAAGACAGTAATTGAAATTCCACTGCCAAAGTTAACAGCACAGGGCGTATAATAATCCAGCCTGCATGTGTTCTGTAAAACAGTTGCTGCATATAGGAAGAACAAAGCCTTGCATAGGTCCTATTGATCCAGGAATATTACATCTGTGGATGAGAGCAGCAGGAACAACTGTAGAGATAAAAGGGGGCGTGACTCTTCCACTACGATGACTGGCACTTCTTCCGAGCACTCGCTCCTGCAACTGCCCAATCAGAGGGCATGTGGGTAATTGGCTGGCCTATTGTTGGCGAGGACAGACAGTGGTGATGCGGTGAGGTCAGTCCCCTCTATTAACCTCCCTCTGGTCTTCTCACACAGTCAACATCATAGTTTCGGTTTGTTTATCGCTGAGGGGAAAAGGCGGCCTTGCTTTGCACACAATGGGATGCACGCATCTGTGATGGTCTCTCATTAATGGAAAGACTGGCTCTGCACAAGGCAGGTTTTGTTTGAAAGATCCACTGGCCGCTCAATGCGGCTCTATTAAAAAAGACGAGGTCATTCATCTCTGCATGAAGCAGAAAGCATGTCAGGCAACAATGAAGCATACATGCTGATTACTAGCTAAACAACCCGTTCAGTCTCTTTGGTGGATACACAGAGATAACACATAAACTTAAATTAGTGTCACTCATTAGTAGTGTGTATCATGCACATTGCTTTTGCATTCTTTGTGATACCAGGAACAAACAGTAGATGTTTCCATTTATTAATTTGGCAGACGCATTTATCCAAAGCAACTTACAATGAATTCAAGGTACAAATTTTTATCAGTACTTGTGTTCCCTGGGTTCGAACCCACAACCTTTGCACTGCTGACGCAACGCTCTACCAGTTGAACTACAGGAACACCGTATCTCTATACATGTTCCTCTAGTGATGCAAACATGAGAAGGTCCAGAGGGAACATCTAAAAGGAAAAGAAAAGGGAAGTGGACCTCAGAGGCGGCATCTATGTTTGGCTGGTGGGTGTGTGATCAAGAGTGATTAGAGATGAGTCTGGGGAGGCGGTTAATTGTAGCTCCTGCCAAGATGACTCTTCCTGTGACGTCAAGCATTACATAGTTCTATCTGTCATTTTCTTGTGAGAGAAAACTTAATGAAACCTTAAGACCTATTGAGAGTAATTACGCTGTGGAACACATTAGAGCTTATCAATAGACAAACAATGGTTAATGTGAGATTTTAATACAGAAGAAAACTGTTTACTGCACTGTACACTGTACAGTAAAAAAAATTACTGTATTATTTACTGTACACAGCAAACGCATACACATTAGCTGAAACATGTCTGGGTAAATGACTGAACTAACTGACTGACATTAAATTTGAAAGAATCTCAGACACAATGTTTTTCAAAGCTAATGCAATTATTTGAACTCTTTGTTACCTCTTTGTTAGATGCACAAACTACTAAGAAACCAAGCAATCCACTGAAACAGGACGTGTTTGGATCCGTCCGTTCCTGGATTGGAGAACTCCTGCCTTCTGGTGGGAATGGTAATACATGGGCCAGCAGGGGGCATTTACTCACTCAACGCTTTGGGTTTCAATGTCTCAGAGCTGTAAAGTTGCTTGTCCTTGAGATAAGATTCTCACAGAATGCATTACCATTTTATTGTATAATAAGTTTAAATGCACTGTAAGTTACTTTGGATAAAAGACTGCCAACTGCATACATGACAATGTCTCCTTCAGTAAAATATCACAACATCCGTTAAGATAAATGAACCCAAGAAGAAGACATACAAGATATTAGGGAGTACATGACTTACAATAAACTGCGCCTGATTGTAGTGTTTCTTTTTTTGTACAAACTCCCTGCATTGTTTTAGTGCCTGAATCACTAAAGGAATTATTCTAATGAGTCCATTGATGTTAATTGTGTCAGTTTAGTGCATTCAAAAAAGCAAATATGTTTATGCTAAAACTAAGACCTAAGATACTGCTGTATAAATTTCTGTATGGATAAAAAGACAATATAAAAATGAAACTGTCTCTGACTGAGGCTGTAATTATATGAGACTATATTACCTTCAGTGTGTTTTTTTAGATAAAATAGATTTACTTTAATATTCAATCGATTTGTTTGTCAATTAACATGAATTTCTCCTGCTATATTAAACCCTCTTAACAACAGCAGGTCATTGAATAATATTTTACCGATATAATAAAGTGAATGTGTAAATGGAAAGAAAGCTAACATGAAATTAAAGCATTTAATCAATGCAGCTTGCACAGCTATACTTCTTATTTACCATTATAGCATTATATATCATTGTAACATTATATAAATAATGCTATAAAATTTCTATAAATAGTGTCACATAGTGATAAAGTCTATTATGCACATAGCTACCTGCTTAGCTGTAATGAAAACTGGAGAAACCAAGATATTTGCAACTTTCTCTTAGCTCCACACATTTACCGTGTGGTCTCAAAATCAGTCATTAAAAAAAAAGAAAAACAGGGTCTGTCCATAAAGGCTGCTATTAGGTGCTTACACACTTCAGGTCCCTTGCCTAGCACATCAATACACCACCAGTTTGATGGACACTCCTGTGCCAAATTCAATATTGAAAGCTTTTTCCTCCATCATAATTAGCAGACAGCCCAGACTGAACACCAGCGAAGCCAGTGATGAGGGTGTACAATGGAAACAGAAACATAAACAAGCTGTGACATTTTAAAGGTAGTTCATCTAAAATTATAAGCCATTTTAAGTATCTAATGCGACAAAACATCAAGCAGGCGGCTAGAGTGGAACCCCATTATCTGTCCATTAGAAACAATCTGCTTTAAAATCAATTTTTCATTTGGGGAGATTCTGATTGTTTGAAAAGGTGATGTCTCCAGCAAGCAGCAATTTACACAGTTTACGTATTGCTTTGGAGATGCAGTAATATGCCCTGACAGGGCAATACACAGAATGACATGCCTGGTAGGAAAATTAAGGATTATCTCAACACCATCTTGCTATGACAGAGTCATTCAATACTTTTTTTAGGTTATTTAAATAACATCACAAACAGCACGAGTTCAAGTACCGTAACACAACTGGTAAATGAAGTGCTAATAATGGAAAGACATTACTAAGATCAGTTTGCATAGCTCATTTCTATTAGAATGTGTTTGCATAGTCTATTTGTTTTGGAACAATTTGTTCCTTGTAATTTGTCCCAATGTAATTTGGAATTCAGAAAGGAAAATGTCTCAGTTACTAAGTTTAGGATCTGTGGCTTTGTGGGTAATGCTCTGATGTGTCATGCTGACTTTATGGACGGCCCAAGTTCAAGACCTATTTGAGTTCTTTTCCTGAACTCTTTGCACTTTCTCATCCCCTGTCACTTTATGTCTCTTCTACACTGTCCTAACTAACAAAGGCACAAAATGGTCAAAAGTATAACCTAAAAGTTTTCAAAAATTGACCCAAGTTTGTTAGGTCAACACTACTGTTTAACTTCTCTGGCAGAGGCCGAAAAGAACAGCTGAAAATTCTGGCCTGGAATACGTCAAAGCAGCAGCTACACGTTACATTCAAACATAACAATAAAATAGTTCCAGAAAATAGTTCCAAAATAGTTCCAGAACCGTACAGTCATGAGTACGATTTTAAGAACAGTCTTCTAAACTCCAAGATACAATAACTATAACTGGATGCAGTGCTGCACATCCAATAAAGTCCCTTGTCTTCAATACGGTGTACGACACACAAAACAAACAGAAAATAAAGCAGCAATACGAATTCCACAGGCGGAGCACCTTGAAATCCCATTGTTCCGCTCTGCCGATAAACAAGCGCGAGATGAGCGCAAACATTAATTTTGGGCTTTCGACTCCTGTCGACGGAGGATTATATAAAAGACTCAAATAGACCCCGAGAACAACACTGTTGATACAAAAAGCGTACACACAAAAAACAAAAACAAAAGAAAACAAGACATAAAGTCCAAAGTCTACTCAATAGGCTTCCTTATCTAGCACCGACCAGGTTATATTTAAAAAGGGTATTAAAAAGAAGCCGTATAATGGACTGTCTCTCTAAATAATGACTTAATTAGCAAGTAGCTCCATACTCAAGCCAACAATGAACAGATGGAGCTGGAACAGAACAAATAAAAGTCGACTGGAAAGCAGAATATAAAAAGCAGCAATTAGCACCTCCAAGAAACCAGAATACAACCTTTTCTCCTCAGGCTGGAAGAGCATTCACAACAGATTGCACCAAACCAAAAGTCAGATGGTTTGGAGGAAGAAAAGGGTCAAAGGCCTGGATTTAGTGCCAGAGAGCCTGACCTTGTAACACCAGCCAAATATTCCCATGGAGAGAAGTGCTGAGTACCAGCAATAGAACATTTTCCCTCCCTTACGCACAGCAAGAAACAAGGGGGGGTGCTAATAAACATGCTAGCAGCGTGAGATTGACGTGTGTGAAAAACCTCCACAAGCCATCCTCACTCTAAAGCGGGTTGAGTGGGTAAACATTTGTCATATAATTAGCAGCTGCCTTCATCTTTCGCTAGTTAGAAGGAATATTATCACAAAGTCCTAAATGGTTCATTCATGTGTCTGGTTGACAAAAATAATGCTTCAAAACAGCTCTGGAAATAATGATATGGAATATGATTACATCAGGAAAATCCATTTGCTCTCAGTTTTACCTGCCCTACAGATACAGAGTGAAACTCTGCAGTGGTGACCTGTGCTACACTTCAAAGAGCAAAAAAATAAAGATTAATAAAAGGAGCATTAGCTAAATATGTTTCTTATGAGGTAGGAAGTCTTTTGAGGTAGACAGTAGAAGGAGAATAAAAGTGACAGAAAATAGGGAAAAACAGACAGAGCTTACAGTATTAATACATATTTTTGTCATCATTGACTACATCGACTGTAGTGCCCTCACGTA